>LBNU01003667.1:10768-63442 GCA_014162995.1 Artemisia annua | reverse complement strand
GAGTGCTACAAGATTAAGTGTTGAGGTTGATGTGTGTTTGAATATTATCATCAAAGGGTTGTGTAAAAACGGGGAGATAGATGTTGCACGCCATGTGTTCGATGAATTTCCTAAACAGGGTTGAACCAATTCCGAGTAGTTAAAAGGGTGTGAACCAATTCTGAGTAGTTACCAAGGGTGTGAACCAACATTAATCTGACATATCAACTCACACACAACAAAACCAACTCACTGCCATACTAGTTTCAAAGTTTTTCGACCATGAAACATACTAGGTTGCTAACTACCAATCCATCAAGACCAATCATTTTCTATCCACCCAAGCTGTCGTCTAATCTTGGCTGGGTCTACGGTCATGCCCGACCACCCGGTCTTAGATTGCCAGTCGCATGTTTGGCAACCCATGATACCCAAATGACTGCTGCTTCGCCTACAAATATATCTGACGTTGGTTCTTCTGGTGTATTACATGAATCATTGCCTACTGGCAAGTCACTCTGGTGGGAGGAGACTTTAGAGAAGGTCATGTCTTTTTTAATTTTTAGAGGATAGATGGAACTTTTGTCTGATTTCGATTTCGGGTACTCAACATTTAAACTTTTTGGACGTGGAAATCTGCTAATAGGATTTTATTGACTTTGCAAAATAGATACAATCACATAATAATCTTTACAAAAGCATTTTCATAGTGGCATGACATGGCAGTGAGTTGGTTTTGTTTTGTAGATTAATGTTGAAAAAGATAAATGGTGGACAGGTGGTGATATAACAGTCAAATGGATGATTTGTGTGGTTACACGTGGCCCAATAAGCTTAAACGGTCATATAGCATAACATTAAAGGTTTCAACAAGTTTCGTTGGTTATATTAGCATTTTTGAGAGTTCGTTACCTAACATTAGAAATTTTTCAAAGTTCATTACCTATCTGTGTAATTTTCCCTCATATTGTTTCTAAGATTGAATCTCTTTTTCGGTGTTTTGTGAATGCTTTGTGAAAACCAGTTTGAACCATCTCAATAATCTTTTCTAAATAGCTTTTTTTATGATATGGTCAAACAAGAAAGTGAGATCATCTTTTGAAATATTTTCAAAATCTGTAACAAAAACTATGAAAAAGAGTAATGAGTTGCGTTCCACCATTTGGATCATGACATATTCACAGTCCTATCACACCGATCACTTCTATCGTCACCCACTAATCCATCAAATAAGGGCTAAGATATCGATGGTAAACCAATTAATGTATATTTTTTCACACGCTAAGTAATCACTAAGTGTCTATGAAATAATCAATTGGACTTATACACCATGGTATTAGTTTTCATGGCACGTTTGTCATATAATGTGAATTCACGAACCTTTTTTACTTTTGACAAGTGACATAATTGTTTTCTTCTTGATTTTTGAGAAAAGTTTATTCATTCTCGTACATTTGTTTTAATTTGTAAATTGGAATATCAATATTGCATATTTGCATTGAACCTGCTTATGCTTGAAATTTATGAAAGATTATTTAATACTCTGTAATTATTTAAAACGAGACAGCATGGCCCGTGCGATGCACGGGCTTTGTTCATCGTAAAGAATTATTGGTTTTGCAAGGGTTATGCGTGTTTGGTTATTATGATTAGTTTCGATTGGGGGTGCTCGGCTGAATAAACGAAGTTTGTTTAAGTAAGTTTCTGTAAATAGAATTGTTTCAAGGAAAATGTATCATATACATGAGGGACTTTCATCATCGTAACGCATAACATGTTCTTTCAAACACGTAGTTATACTGCACACAACTTAGGCCTTTTTCTTTTATCTCCTACACCAAAACTGATGTATCAGCTTTGAGTCTTGTCTTTCATTTGTAATGATTGCGTCGTTATATCTTTAAGTGGTATCGATTGATATAGACATCCTGTAAATAAATGTCGTAACCAAGTATTAAAGCTAATATATTTATAGAAGATAATATTGTCTTATTATTAATTCTATTTATATAATTGTAAAGATATTGGATTCTTATTGAGGGTACAATGGTCTATTATGTCATTTTTTTTATTTTTTATTTTTTTTTAATTTTTTTTGGGAAAAGACAATGGTCTATTATGTCAAATTAGTTAAGCAATGAATGAATAAATAAGTAAGTTCCCAAAACAAACATCCGCTTCGAGTCTTGTCTTTCATATGTAACGATTGCATCGTTATATCTCCAAGTTGTATAGGTTGATATAGACATACTGCAAATAAAATTTGTAACCAAATATTGAAAAGCTGATATATTTATAGAAGATTGTCTCAATATTAACTCTATTTATATAAGTTGTAAAGATATTGGATAACTAAACTCTTGTATGTTTTAATAACTCAATTTGGTTGTGGCCACGGAGGTTCACCTGCGCCGACTCCGGGCTTTCCAAAAAGGTAGTCGCCGTGGGATTAGTCGGCTCGTAATGTCGAGTCAGAAACCCATGTTATCCAAAAAAAAAATAATAATAACTCAATTTGGTATATAGGACATATATTTACGGGCCAAAAATAAACATCGGGTTTAGGTTAAAATTGTTTAGGTTAAGTTGACGCGTTAAATTTTTATTTTTAATATTCGAAACAAAAAAGTTCATGTCAAAGTATCTACAGTAGACTTGAATATAATTGTAGACTTGAAGATAAACCTATGCAGATATCCGCAAAACGATAAGCAAAAGGGAGGTTTCAACATAGTATTTCATAGTCACTATAGATTACCAAACATTGAAGCTAAAAAACTATGCAGATATAAAGCAAAATGATAAGCAAATGGGAGGTTTCAACGTAGTATCAAAAGAAGAATAAAAACAAATACGAATTTCAACAATGGCTACATAATTTATAGACGTGCAGTATAAATCTTTGAATAATGTATGGAAAGAGTAAAGCCTCCTTTAAAACCACCCAACTCCACGTCCCATTACTTGACCTTCAGTCCGTTACATAATTTGAGGGAAGAAATAATACTGGCATATTAGTGCGACGCACCAGTCTCTTTTTCTATAATATACAAATCTCACATGTCATATTTATTTTACATATTGTTTCAAACGCGACTAATCCGACATTACTGTTGGAATATGAAAATAATATGAAACTATAAACATATAAACTGTAAAATTTTATAACAAAACAGAAACCAAGTCTTGAATCTCAATTCAAGACAATCTTATTACTCAATCAAAAGCCAATACCAATATCAGAGAGACACTGATCTCAATCAGTACACCAAGAAAGAAACAACAACTCACAAACTTGCCACTGCTACTCAGGTGCAAGTCTATTGACTAATTTGTCAATAGTTTATACAATACACTCAACCTCACAATGAATTACAAGAACAGATCTAAAACAAAGCTTTTGATTGAACAAGAGAGAAAACTGCGTGTGATAAGAGAAGGGATTATAAAAACCCTAATCTGAATATGAGCTTTTATAAGCTTGAAAAACATCTTCCAGCTTGTGTCAACTTTAGTCCTCAGTCTTCTAAACTTTAGTCAACTCTAGCCAAAAGATATCAAAAACTATAACTGCAAAATCAAATAAGGCAATATTAGTCCCTGTACTTTAGTTCCAGGTTGAGTTACTTATTTTAACATCCCCTCTTAACTCCAACCTGGAACATATCAATCATACCCAGTTTACCAACAAGCTTATCATGTTGAAGCTTGCCTAAACCTTTAGTTAAAATGTCAGCAGTTTGATCTGTTGTATTAATCTTTTCAGTCTTAATAACCCCTGCCAAAATCTTTTCCCTTACAAAATGCAAGTCAATTTCCAAGTGTTTAGTTCTTTCATGGAAAACAGGATTAGCTGCTATCTTGATAGCAGCTTGACTATCACAAAATAGTTTTACAGGTAAAAAATGTTCCCAATTCAAGTCATTTAAAATTTTAAGAACCCAAACAACTTCTGATGTAGCAGAAGCCATAGCCCTGTATTCAGCCTCTGCTGATGACTTAGAAATGGTAGTTTGTTTTTTGCTTTTCCAGGAAACTAGTGAACCATTTAGAAACAAGCAGTAACCTGTGACAGATTTTCTAGTTATAACACATTTTGCCCAGTTTGCATCAACAAATGCTTCAAGAGAAACATTTGGGCACCTGGTAATATGAATACCTTTTCCAGGAGAACCTTTTAGATATCTCAAAACTTTAAGTGCAATTCTCAAGTGAGACCTAAGAGGCTTATGCATAAACTGACTCAAGCAATGAACAGAGTATGCAATATCAGGCCTGGTATGAGTTAAGTAAATCAATTTTCCAATTAACTTTTGATACTCAGTCAAATTATCAATCACAGGATCACTTATTGTGGGTTCACTAGTCAAAAACACATTTTGCTCAAGAGGAAAAGCAGATAGCTTACAAGCAAGCAACCCAAACTCTGTTAACAAATCCAAGCAATATTTTCTTTGAGTTAAACAAACACCTTGTTCAGTTTCAATCACTTCAATGCCAAGAAAGTATTTAAGCTTTCCTAAATCCTTAATTTGAAACTCAGAATTCAAAAAAGCTTTAAAACTTTCAATTTCTTTCAAATTATTCCCAGTGATTATTATGTCATCCACATAAACAAGTAAAGCAACAAAGTTACCTGAATCACTCTTAGTGAACAAAGAGTAATCACTTTTGCTCTGTTTAAAACCATTCTCAATAAGGGCACTAGTCAATTTTGCATTCCATTGCCTGGGTGCTTGTTTTAGCCCATACAAAGACTTTTTGAGTCTACACACTCTTTTATCATTAGCATCAAAATACCCCTCAGGTAAAGTCATATAAACAGTTTCCTTAAGATCACCATAAAGAAAAGCATTATTAACATCTAATTGAAAAATAGGCCAACACATTTGAACAGCAAGATTCACAACACATCTAACAGTGACAATCTTAACCACAGGAGAGAAAGTCTCATCAAAGTCAACACCTTCCTTTTGGCTATAACCTTTTACAACCAATCTACCTTTACATCTTTCAACCTCTCCTGTAGACTTATATTTAATTTTATAAACCCATTTATTTCCTATGGCCTTTCTACCAACAGGTAATTCACATATTTCAAAAGTATCATTACTATAAAGAGCATGCATTTCTTTATCCATTGCATCTTTCCAGTGCTGTTGCTTAGATGCTTCCTTAAAAGTTTTTGGTTCAACAGCTTTATTTAACTCAACAACAAAACAAAAGTTTTCAGAACTTAGTTTTGAGTAATTAACAAATTTTTCAAGCCCATACTTGACTTTGGAATCAACAACAAAGTCATTATACTTATTTGGAAAATTAGAAGTTCTATCAGACCTTCTTAAAGTAGATTGATCATTATTTTCAAAAACTAACTCTTCTGTTTTTTCAGATAAGGGACTACTGACACCCTCAGAAGTATTCACATCTAGAGGTGTTGCAGCCATCTCACTAGCACTGGCAACCTCATTGGAACCAGCAGAGTGCCCCAAATCACCCTGCTCATGGTCAATAGTTGGGCTGCCCAGATGCAAGGAGTTCCCACCCTCACCCTCATGATGATCATCTTGACTATTGTTATCATCATTGGGTGTGTCAAGGTTATCACATGTTACTTCATCAAAGAAGTTAACATGATTCAAACCCTGACTGAGAGGGTCAGGAGTGGCAGAAGAGTGTCTTATCTTAAAAGGAAAAACATTTTCAAAAAAGTTAACATCTCTAGAAAAAACAAACTGTTTCCTTTCAAGACTATACAGTTTATACCCTTTTTGAAAATTAGAATAGCCAACAAAAACACATTTCTCAGCCCTACTACTAAACTTATCATTGCTGGTAAGTATAGTAGCAAAACAAAGACACCCAAAAGTTCTTAAGTGATTCAAATTAGGTTTTCTTTTAAAAACAAGATTATAAGGAGAGTTTCCATTCAGCACTGAAGATGGCAATCTGTTAATCAAGTAAGTGGCAGTTAGAATACACTCAGACCACAAATATAAAGGCAATCCCCCCTGAAACATAAGGGATCTAGCAACATTCAAAAGATGCCTATGTTTCCTCTCAACAACCCCATTTTGTTGAGGTGTGTAAGCACAAGAGTTTTGATGTATAATCCCTTTTTCTTTACAAAACATGTCAAACTTATTATTAACAAACTCAGTACCATTATCACTTCTAAAAATCTTAACACTTTTGCTAAACTGTGTTTTTATAAGATTATAGAAAACCAATATACAGTCAAACACCTCATGTTTGCTCTTAAGCAAATACACCCAAACTGCCCTGGTGAAATCATCAACAACAGTTAAAAAATATCTGTAACCTTCTTTACTTTTAAGTTTATAAGGACCCCAAAGATCCAAGTGAACAAGTTCACCAAGATCTTTGGTTTTATGATCACTTAATGGAAAAGGTTCTCTAGTTTGCTTAGCCTTTTGACAAATGTCACAAGGCTCAATTTCATTTTTATCTTGAAAATTGATTTCACCTTTAAGCACTGCTAAAACTTGGTCAGAAGGATGACCAAGCCTACAATGCCAAGTTTTCTTAGCCAAACCACAACTAGACTCAAAGTTCTTAACACCTAGGTTAGTACCTTGATTTCCATCAAAGTAATACAAACCATCCAGTTGTCTACCAATCCCCAGAAGGCTCATGTCCCTCAAATCCTGAGGTAAAACATAACATTTTGTTTCATCAAAGGCAATAACAAATTTGCTGTCCCTAGCCACCTTATGAATAGACATGAGACTGACACAATACTCAGGTACTACCAACACATCATACAATGTTAAATGTTTAGTGAGTACCATATTTCCAACCTTAGTAATTAAGGCTTCAGTCCCATTAGGGTGAGACACCTTAATCCCAAGTTTGGAAATATCAATAACATTCACTAAATATTTATCAGTGTATGTAAGATGTTGATTTGCACCTGAATCAACAATAACACCTTCTGCAACAAGTGCAGATCTCATTTTACTGTTATGACAAAAGAATCTTTGGAAATTTTGATTAAAGAATTTACTTTGATTGAAAACAATACCTGTCATATTGGCATGCACATTCTTTCCAATTCCATCAGTACTAACAGAATTTTCCTTAATCAAATATATGAGTTTAGAAATCTGTTCATCAGAAAAAGTAGAGGTGGAACTAGACCCAACAGAGTTGTTATTGTTAACAAATCTCTTATTAAAATTTTGAGTACCCTGATTGTTATTATTTCTTTTATTTTTCCCAAAATCAGCAAGATATCCAATGATTTTAAAACACCTATCCACAGTATGTCCATTAAACCCACAATGTTCACAAACTAAGAGAGGACCACCAGAGGTCCTCCTATTATCATTATTTCTAGGGCCATTGTTAGGTCTAAAGGAATTACCAGAGGTGGAGGACCTTTGGGAATTCCCTCTATTAGGTACACTGGAATTGAACACAGATGATTGAGACCTTTGGGAAGTCCCACCAACTGAACCAGGTACCACAGATCTGTGAGATTCCTCACTAGATATAATGGCAAATGCACCTTTCACATCAGGGAGAGGGTCTCTAGCCAAAATGTTACTTCTAATTTGCATATATGAATCATCTAAGCCCATTAAAAACTGCATAAGTTTCATTAATTGGTTATGTTTTTTAAAGTCTTCTGCAGCATGACAAGTGCATCTAGGTAATTGAATTAAAGCATCAAATTGTTTCCACAAAGTTGACAACTTATTAAAGTACTCAGCCATGGAACTTCCATTCTGAGAAAGAGAGTTGATTTTGTGGTGCAGGTTAAAAGTAACTGAACCATCAACTCTATCAAAAGTTTCTTTCAATTCATTCCATACATCAAAGGCTTTTTTCGAAAAAATTTGACCCAAAAATAGTTCTTCTGATATAGAGTTTAAAATCCACCCCAACATAACTGCATTAACCCTATCCCATTGTCTCCCTAAAACTTCATCAACATGTGACCTTTTACAAGAACCATCTATAAAACCAGTTTTATTTTTCCCTTCTAAAGCCAACAACATAGCACAAGACCACACATTGTAGTTTTCAGTACCTTTAAGCTTAATGGACACAACAGTCAAAGTAGCAGAGTCATTAGGGTGTAAATGAAGAGGGTGATTAAGGTCAAGTTTACTGATTAATGTAACCTGAACACCATCCCCCCCATCATCATCATCAGAACCATGAATAGAGTTATCAGAATTATGCACAGACATATAAAAAAAACAAGAAACACAACAAACCACTCAAAGAAAGGAAATAGAATGAAGTTCCCTAGCTTCATTGCCACTCAAGGTGGTAGGTCAAGGGCAGAACACACCACAAACAGGCAAGAAAAAGAACAAAGAAAAAAAACAGATAAACAACTAAGCAAACACTATCAACACCACTACCACAATCAATCAACTTCAACAATCCCTTAATCCTACTCCCCGTCAATCTAACAAGAAATAAGAAAAAAGAAAATTAAAGTAAGAGCGTAAGAGGTGTTACAGTGCACGCAAGAACCAATAAGCAGCGGAACAAGAACCCAGATTGTGAATCTTGATTCACTTAGTCAAGAATCACAACCCACACCGATTACAACCAACCAGGAAAAACAACCACCAAACCCTAATTTCAAGAATTAGGTAAACCACCAATCGAACGAGAGATCAAAAACCCCCAAATTACTCAAACCCTAATTTTTTCAAAAATTAGGCGTTTTTGAAAAACCTTTTAGAATCAATCAATTAGAGTCAAAAACAACAATTAACCACAGTTAATCGATTTAAATCAATCCAATTTTGAAAACCCCCAAAACTTTGAAACCCTAATTGTTTGAAAAACGATTTAGATATCAGAACCTGTCTCTGATACCATGTAAAATTTTATAACAAAACAGAAACCAAGTCTTGAATCTCAATTCAAGACAATCTTATTACTCAATCAAAAGCCAATACCAAGATCAGAGAGACACTGATCTCAATCAGTACACCAAGAAAGAAACAACAACTCACAAACTTGCCACTGCTACTCAGGTGCAAGTCTATTGACTAATTTTTCAATAGTTTATACAATACACTCAACCTCACAATGAATTACAAGAACAGATCTAAAACAAAGCTTTTGATTGAACAAGAGAGAAAACTGCGTGTGATAAGAGAAGGGATTATAAAAACCCTAATCTGAATATGAGCTTTTATAAGCTTGAAAAACATCTTCCAGCTTGTGTCAACTTTAGTCCTCGGTCTTCTAAACTTTAGTCAACTCTAGCCAAAAGATATCAACAACTATAACTGTAAAATCAAATAAGGCAATATTAGTCCCTGTACTTTAGTTCCAGGTTGAGTTACTTATTTTAACATAAACATCTAAGAGTACGCAGCGGAAAAGATCAAATACAAGTAATTAATTAACCAAACATAAAAGGAAATGCGTACCTCTTGATTGCTTCCAAGAACAAGAACTTATAAACCCTAGGAGAGGGAATATAGGGATCGACTAAGAGAAGTCGAATGGGGCGAAAACACCTTTAGCAAAAGTATGCTAAATCTTCGTTCTCACACACACGTACTAATAGCGTTTCAATAGAAAAGCTAGGTTCTTGATTCACGAAGCAAGCACTACTAATGAGTCTTCGCAATTGAATGCTCACCCACTGGGAATGCTTTCAATCGCAGTAACTCAAAGAGGGACTAGGAGAAATTGGCTTGCTTTGTAAACCAAGGGATGAGATGAATGAATACATGAGGCCATGTATTTATACTATCCCAACCTTGGAGCATTCCCTATCCCAGGCGATGTGGGATAGGGGTGTTTGGCCGATCCTAGCCCAAGAGGGATCTCTAGATCCTTCTTGCCTTTTCATCTAACGGTCGCTAGGTACCGTTAAGTGCTTATTTCGTGAATTTAATAATTATTCGTAACTAATACAATAATTATTATTAATTGAAACTCATACGTAAAGTGTGCAATCCCGAAGTCTCGTGTTCGAGTCCGGACATATTCATTAATTTTTATCCGTTAAAACTTACAGCTCCCACTCGGATATACATTAATGTAATAATGACAATGGTTAGTCTAGCATAACACGCCAATGTCCCCAGAACGATCACGAGTATGGTTTTCCTGGAAAAAACCACATTTGATGAATCATCATCATACTTATCCTTTTGATTCTAATACTATGTTAATATGGATATGGATCATAGTCATTCCATAATTAACTATGTGTTTCTCGTTATTTATGATCAAGCAAGATTACCAATTCATCTGAACGTATTCCAGATAGACCTTGGGCATGGCCATGCAAACATCTTGTTAATCCTACGAGTGGCCAAACAGTATTAAACTTCAAAACAAATTTGAAGGAACCAAATCCTGTATTGACTACGAGCATAACCTATGAACTTCGCATCACCTCTGGAAATAACCCTTATAACTACCAGTTACGGATAGCGTTAGACTATCTCACAGAAAATGAGCTACATCCACAGTAGTTACCTGGTATCTCAAGTCTGAGGATAAATATTCATGATTTACTATAATGACAACATCCATAAGTATAATCATGTAATTGGGATTTTGTCCTATATTCAATTTATTCATTCTATTGAATATCATGTGAATTTGGCATGTCTACGCATCAATATACTTAAGTATATTATACCAAAACTCAGATTTGTCTTAGTTCAATGATACTCCCATATCATTAATTGACAACGGACCATTTAGAATAACTTAAGTTATTCATGGATTAAACATGCAAATATAGGATACAATATTTATAAATGGAAATAAACATAACAAAATATTTCATTTCATTTGAATAATTATTGTTTACAATATCCTTTATCCAAATACTAACCACAAATTTACATGAAGCTACTAGCTAAACGAAGTCCAATGCCTGTGGCATGTTGAGTAAGCTTTTCTTTAGGTAAAGCCTTCGTGAAAGGATCCGCTAGATTGCTATCTGTGTGAATTTTGAGTACATCGATTTCTCCTATCTCGACTTGTTCTCGAACATAGTGATATCGTCTCTGAAAGTGTCTGGCGCCCCTCATAACTCCAGGTTCATTGGCGAATGTAATTGCAGCAGAGTTGTCACAATACATTTTAGTAGGTAATTCAATTGACGGCATAACTCCCAGATCCGATATGAATTTCCTCATCCAAACAGCTTCCATTGCAGCTTCCGATGCAGCAATATACTCAGCTTCTGTAGCAGACATCGCAATTGTTGTCTGCTTTTTGCTTCTCCAGTCAACAGCTCCTCCATTAATGACAAAGACATAACCCGTCTGTGACTTTGTATCATCTTTATCAGTTTCAAAGGACGCATCGCAGTAACCTGTAACATCAAGCTCTGCATCTGGATTTCCACCATACACCAAGAACATTTCTTTTGTATTCCTCAAATACTTAAGAATGCCTTTAACAGCATGCCAGTGCTTTTCACCTGGATTCTGTTGATAACGACTGGTCATATTTTGTGCAAACGCCACATCTGGTCTTGTGCATTTAACAGCATACATGATAGATCCTACTGCAGACGCATACGGAACTTTCTTCATGCGTGCAACCTCATCAGGTGTTGAAGCACATAGTTTGCTACTTAAGCCATGTTCAACTTGCATTGGCAAATATCCTTTCTTGGAGTTTTGCATATTAAATCTCTTTAATACTTTATCAATGTAAGCACTTTGACTTAATCCAATCAACCGCTTTGACCTATCTCTGTAGATCTTGATTCCAAGGATGTAAGATGCTTCTCCTAAATCTTTCATAGAAAAACATTTACCAAGATAGGACTTAACCTCCTTTAGACTTGGTATATGATTTCCCATGATTAATATGTCATCAACATATAGAATTAGGAAAGTAACATTACTCCCACTAGCCTTTTGGTATACACATGGCTCATCAAGATTCTGAGCAAATCCAAACTTTTTGATTTCAGCATCAAATCTTTTATTCCATTGTCGTGATGCTTGCTTCAATCCATAAATGGATCTTTTAAGCTTGCATACACGGTGTGGAAATTGTGGATTCACATACCCCTCAGGTTGCGCCATGTAGATGTCTTCATCTAGGCGACCATTTAAGAAGGCGGTTTTGACATCCATCTGCCATATCTCATAGTCATAGTACGCAGCTATTGCTATGAGAATCCTAATAGCTCTAATGTCAGCTACAGGAGAGAATGTCTCCTCGTAGTCAACACCAAATGTTTGGGTAAAGCCTTTAGCTACCAAACGAGCCTTATAGGTGTGTACATTGCCATCCATGTCAGTTTTCAGCTTGTAGAGCCATTTACTTCCAACCACCTTGGCATTTGGAGGAAGGTCTACTTCTGTCTAGACATCATTTTCTGTCATAGATTGCATTTCCCCATCCATAGCAGCTTTCCATTTTTCCTTTTCAGGACTATTCATGGCTGCTCTATAACTAGTGGGTTCATCAAGATCCCCTAGTATAGTTTCCTCACATTCTACATTTAAACACATAAGCTCAGTAGGTTTAATTGTTCTTGTAGATCTGCGGAGGGGAACCACTTCAACTTCCGGTGGAGGACCTAAACTCTCAGGTTCTACAGGAAGTGTGCTAGTGCTTTCAGAAGGTGATGTATCTTCATCTTCTAGATCATAAACTCTCCCACTGAATTCTTGAGATATGAGATTCTTTTCCAAGAAATCTCCATACCTAGCCACAAAGACTTTATTCTCAGGTGGGAAGTATAAGTAGTAACCCATCGTTTCCTTTGGGTATCCTACGAAGATACACTTAACAGATCTCTGTTGGAGTTTATCTGGTGAGTCACGTTTAACAAACGCCTCACAACCCCAGATCTTTAAGTAAGAAAAGTTGGGAGCTTTTCCTGTCCATAATTCATATGGAGTCTTATCAACTTTCTTAGTTGGAACCATATTCAATATGCGAATTGCCGTTTCAAGGGCATAGTCCCAAAAGGACAAGGGTAGAGTTGTAAGATTAAACATTGATCGCACCATATCAAGCAAAGTGCGATTTCTCCTTTCAGATACCCCATTTTGTTGTGGAGTATAAGGAGATGTGAGTTGCTGGACTATACCACACTCAGCTAAGTAATCTTTAAACTCTTGGCTTAAATACTCACCGCCTCTATCGGATCGAAGAGCCTTAATCTTCTTACCGAGTTGTAATTCTACTTCATTTTTGAAAACCTTGAATGTATTAAAGACTTCATGTTTATGTTTAAGTAAATAAACATAACCATAATGACTATAATCATCCATTTATATATTCCTTATAAAAACGTATATTTGTTATTATGATTACAGTTGCTTAACAAAAAACCTATCAGCGAATTTTTACCTATGAAAAACAGTAATAAAACAAATATTGTTGCCTAACAAATAACATAATAACCTATACATATATAAATATCTTAAAAAAAACAAATCAAATACTATCAACAAAGATTTTTAAACAAAAAATAGAAAGATCGGGTTTACCGCCACTCGAGCTAAATCTGCTGGAGTAAAGTTAATAGCCATATTTCCGCCATTTGTGAGTTTGTTGTGTGAAAAGATGGTAATGAATAGGGTTTGTAAGTTTAAGAATAAAAAGAAATGAGCAAAAATGTGAAGGCCTAAAATGAGTAGTGTTTAAAACCGGAAGGCCCAATATTGGTCTAAAAGAAACCCATATAGGCCAAAAATGGAGCGGCCAGATCTATTGAAGTTTATTAAAAAAATGTTATTTTAATTTCATTAATTTTTTTATATAATAAATATATATTATCAAAATAGCCAGATATATCAATAAAATTATATAATTGATTTACCTTGTTATTGATGCAAGACCTTCATATGCAAAAATGGAGTGAAGTTAAATGAATCTCATAGACTAAAACAAATAGAGCATAGCTGGGAGCCTTGTTACCATGGTTTGGTTTTTGGTGGTTGTTTGAGTTTTGGGATTGTTTCTTGGTGATAGACCAAGTGATATAAAAAAAATGATTTTGTTGCTAGATAAGGTTGAACAAAGAGAGAGTCAATCTTAACCTTATGACTTTGTATCGTATTAATTGCTCCAACCCCCTCTTTTTGTTTTGCTTTATTTGCATTCAAGGTTTCTTTCTTTGCTATTCTTTTTCTTTTAGTCCTCCACCGATTATTATTATTGTTAAAAGCGTTTTTAGCTTATATAGCACTTCAACAAACCTTTTACTATAATAAGCGAGTGTCTGTAATAGTTATCTTAAGCGACTTGCTCCTATGCAAAATGAGCGTATGAGCTTATGCTGTTCGAGAACATTTGTGTGATCAAATAATAACATCAACAAAAAGTAACACACGAGTATACGCAACTGGAAATAAAAATTCCAAATCTATTGTAGTTTTTTGTAGTTAGATACACAAATGAAAATGTAAAATTGCATAAGCATATATTGTAGTTTTTATTTGTTGATGAACTTGTTAACGGTGTGGTAATTTTAAAGCATGTTTATTTACTTGTTGATGACTTGAGCTGATTTTTAATAACCTATTAGATACACGAATTTTTTTTCCGACCATTTGAAAGATATATATACGTAAAAAAGGTTAGATAAGTTAAGGTTACCTATCATCATAAATTTTGTAGCACTTGTAGACCACACTTGTTGTGCTCTTCGTAAAATTACCTTCTTCACCGCATATAACTATCTTCAATCACTTTTTACTCTTTAACACGAAACACCGTGAATAGCCTTTTGCATTCTATATCAATTGTTAGCTTGTTAAATAAAATTTAAACTTTGATCTGGAGCACTTACGTATTTTATAAATCATTGAATTTTTACTTTTTATATAATTAGTCATGCAAATATTTGTAAAAGAAGATCTTAATCAAAGTTAGTTTATTTACTTCTATCATATATGATTAGTGTCTTTTATTACCATGCTAAGCACTTGTTGGTCTATTAAATTTGATTAAATCACAAACTCTAAGGTTTAAGAAACATATCAAAATCCAATTCATCAACAAGAAAATAGATGTGACTTGTGTTGGAATACGAGAATAATATAAAACTATAAACATATAGTACATCTAAGAGTACGCAGCGGAATAGATCAAATACAAGTAATTAATTAACCAAAATAAAAAAGAATGNTTCCTAGAAAGTATGGGATTTACATATTTGCCAACCGCAGTTGCAATGTAAGCATGTTTTATCCCCATCTTATGCCTTGAGTGATCAGCAATCTCACTATCAACTCAATTAAGTTAACCAACTTAAGAAACAGCAACATTACATAATTTCATTACCCCAGTTGATCTGTAAGTAATGAAACCATGGAATTTGCCCTTCCATCATGACCTAGTCAGGTTATACCCTGACGTAGATCACAACTTTAGGTGTTTCCGTTTCATTGGGTGGCATCTAACTTAAATTTAAGGGTATTTAATTTTGATGTGTATAATCAAAATATATACAAAGATGTCATGCATTCATCTTTGTCTCATATGTTTTTCAAAAAAACTTTACTCATTAGTTTCTTTACGAGCAAAATCAATGACATTTTAATTGAGGCGTTGAGCAAATTACAACATTGCCTTAAGATGCTTCGTACTAAAAATGGCTTACTTGGTAAGTTCGACAGGCGAGCGTAGAGACAGAATGGAGTCTCTCTAAGGCCGCAATTTAATGCGAAGCCAAACTTATACCCACTTTATAGTCAAGTCCGCCTTTCACACCATTTTAGTACAGTTGCATCAATCAACTAAAATTCATGATTTTTAATGCTCAAAACAAGATTTCACCATTATTTAATTCCGGTTTATAATTTTTTTTTATTTTTGAAATTACCCTTGTAAAGAATCATATCATAACATATAACAAGTAGTAATTAAAAAAAAATAAACCAAATAATGGACATGCATAATAAATCAATTTCAAACACACAATTGATTAGCATACGATTATAATGGGTCTTCCCCAATTTTAGGTCTTCCCTAATAACCTAATTAATTAGATTTTTAGTAATTTAACAAGTCTTAACAATTTGATTACTAAAACCCTAATTAAATAATCGTATATATATGCATGAAATCAAAACAAAAAAAACACACGTAACAATTACTTCAAAAACATCATAAATCCATGACAACACATGCATGGTTTGTCATGGATATTCACATAGCACTTATTATCATGTCAAACACACATAATTAAGTCAAGGATCGCATAACCTTAAATAATGACATATCACAATATTCATTAATTAAACACATAAAGTTACATGCATCCTAGAGTTTCTACAAGTTTTTAAACAATAATTCACAAACCCTAATTTCTTTTTAAAAAAATTCGACATTTATTATTAAAAAATAAAATAAAATCGAAAGAAAAAAAAATCTAGGGTTTATGAAGAATAAAAAAACAAGAACACCAAAGCATGTAATAATCAAACAAGGATTAACTTTATGTGTTTAGGTAATTAATTACAACGTATTAACGGCTCTAGATGCCACTGTTGGAATATGAAAATAATATGAAACTATAAACATATAAACATCTAAGAGTACGCAGCGGAATAGATCAAATACAAGTAATTAATTAACCAAAATAAAAAGGAATGCGTACCTTTGGATTTCTAGCAAGAACAAGAAATTCCCAAATCAAGAACTAGGATCAAGAACCCTAAAACCCAAATTAGGGTTTTATATAAATCGACTTAGGGAAAGTCGAACCACCAAACACCCACTAACAATAATGTGTTAGCCTTCGATCTTGTACACACGTAATCGTAACGATTAAATGTGGAAAGCTAGTTTCAAGACCACGAGTACAACCAAACGCTTCAAGCACTTCGACTTCCAATGGGATGTCGAGCCAAAGGGCACTTAGTGAGGAGAAGACTTGGTTATGCAAGTGTTCAAGAAAGATGTGAGGAATGAATGAGAGGGGGTCTCATTATATACTCACAAGAAATCTTGGAAGAGAAGAAAACAACCCTAATCCCCTAGGGAATGGGTTGAGTGGCCGGCCATAAGCCCAAGAGGGGTTTACCAGGCCTATCTTTCCTCTTATTGCATAACTAGTCCTTCTCCTTTCGTCTAACGGTCGTTAGTGACCGTTAAGTGTTTTTCTCGTGTCTTTAACATTTAATCTCTTACATAAGTGTGCAATCCCGAAGTCCCAAGTTCGAATCCGGTCATGCCACACTAATTTATAATCCGTAAAACTAACAATTACCACCAACAGGTTGGGGAGAAACCGTTAAAATGCTAAGACGTATGGTGCAATGTCTTGTTTCTGAACCATCTCAGGAAGTGTCCAAAAAAATATTGGTATCGGCGAAGCAAATAGTCTATATTTAGAATTAAAAAAGTACAATTAATACATAAGACATCTTATATAAATGTACAAAAGGTATTCCACACAAAAAGCCGGAACTAATCTTCTGTTTGAGCACGTACGTTTTTCTATTTAGACACCAATTCATTACAATTTATAACACATTGTCTCAAAACGATCAACTATATCATATATGCTGGTATTTTAGTGAAGTGGATGCAATACTTCCATCGTATTATTATTACTTATAAGTTTTAATATTGTATGAACATTTTTAGTTCAGTTAAGTAAGTTTTATAGTTCATGATTCATTATCCATATTTAATTGGCTACATAATAAAGTTTATCAAAGAGCTGAGTTAAACAAACTCTGTTTGAACTCATCGGTGAAACGTACACCTGACTACACATATTCGATCAGTTGCCTTGTAAAGTTCTTAGCAAACGATATAAATCTTTTGTATAACTTTTCGATAAAAAAATGTGTTATATTTGAGTTTTATGTACAATCCATAAGATGTTGTGATCAATAGTGGGCGTGCATGCATTTCCTGCAAAAAAAACCACTTGTTAATATTTGTTGAAATTATATATATATATACATTTGTCATTTGTATTAGCAAAGGAGGCTCTAATTACTTAACCATATCATTACACAAACGATGACGTTGAAATGTTTACATATTTCACTAATTTACACTTGCGTTACGATTTTATTAATGCCTCTTTTTAGACAACTGAGCTAATTCTCCATATGTTGCATCAATATTGTTGGAAAAAGAAGTGGTTTCAAAGAACCCTAAGTTCATAAAGGCATTATCAAGTAAATTTAGTAAATTTGATAATTGATACCATAGCCGGCTGAGAAAAGATATACCTGTATCATCTCATGGTGTTAGGTTCTTGCTTAATTTCTTCAGTTAGTTTACTTTGATCTGCGAATAAAACAATAGTAGAAGAATTAGAGATTTATAATCAAATCTTGTAATAAGAAGCAAGGACATGATGTTATGTGTAAAGATGAATTGACATTCTATACTACCTTATAGTGAGTCTAAAATTGAGAAGCAACCTGCACGATTTCTAAGGCTGCCCACTAAGGGCTCGCTACAAATCGGTCACAACCATCACCGACCGAATTCGAATTGGGTTGTCACGCTAGTGGGAAATCGGTCGCCGATTTTCAAAAACCAATTCGGTTGCTTGAACGACCGAATTCAAAACAATGAATATATATATTTTGTGCCAATTTGAACGTTGCATGTTTGTGTTTTCAAAAAAATTGTACCGTTGGTTTTTGGGTCACGTTAGTGGGGAGAGAGGTGAAAATAGGTTGAAGAGAGAGAAAGCTGAGGTGGCAGCCGGAATGATGATGCAATATAGGTCACGTTAGTGCTTAGCCTAATGATAATGGTTGAGTAGAAAGAAAAATCACTACATCATTAATATATATAAGTCTCTAAAAGACATGAAAAGACACTTTTAATGCCCATATCAATATAATCATTGTATATAGTTAATATTAAAGAGAATGAACAGGTTTGCATACGTTTTTTATTCTTGCATTTATTCGAAGTGGAATTAGTTACTTTAATTTCTGGTCATTACTAATAGAAAAACTAACTCATGTCATTACTCATCCTCAAACTCAACTTTAGATAAATATCAACAATTTGTTTATAGAACTCTTGCATGGAACGAAACATGATAAGTTCACAAAAGAATTGAATGTATTTAATGCATGAAACTTTAAATGCTCTTAAAAGCTTTAAAATGAGAGGCTTTAAAAACTAACCATAACAACTAAAAGAGAAAAGATTAGAAAATTAAAGAAAAGGCTAACATGTGTTAAGTTATGAGTTCTTACGTATAAACAAATTAAGACTATGTAGCTTATATACAAATAACAACCAACAACATATTATACAATGCCAAATAAATTAAAGGGTTCATTTAAGGGATGTACAAAAAGTATATTATATTTATCTTCTATAGATAAAATCGAGTATTTCATACGGTATTCTTTGTTGGACTCAATCAGGGTTAGAAGTAACATCTTCAATGAATTGAAGACTGCTCTTGTTTTTGTCGGTGAGTGTGTAGTCTGTGGTCACGGTGTGGTCGTTAGGTGCCTCGAGCATGGTTGCGAATGGTGGTTTATATAGAGAAAGAGGGGTGTGTTTAGAGAGAAATATGGTGGTTGTGAGGAAGGAAGAATAAGGTGGTGGTCTTTATATAGAGAAGTGAAGGCAAGATGTTGTGTATCATTTAATGTGCAATTTGCAAGCAAGTGAAAGGACCAAAACATTAAATAATGGAGACTTGAAAAGAACCTGGTTATTCTTTAGTGCAATTAGTATTCCCATTTATGAGTGAAGTTTAATTTTTTTGCAACCCATCAACACATCAACGATTATGTTTGAGTTTATTTGTAAATATGCATTAATCTTTGCATAATAGAGTTTATGCCATAAATGCTCTTATAACTTTAAAAGCTCTTAAAAGCTTCAAAATAAGCTTTACATGTACTAATTTATTAGCTTAAACTAAATATTTGAGTTACTTAGCTTATGACATTAATGCTCACATTTAATAAGGGGGAACTCATTATTTATATATATATAGACTAGACAACCAGACCCGTGCGTTGCACACGGGCTGTATCTAAGTGTTCATAACGTAATGTTCAAAAATTTTCGTCATGTATTCATTGCGGGATCATGTCATTTCATTATTTGAATACACTTGCAAACATGAATAGTCATGAAAGCCCGTGCGATACACATGGGCTGTATAGAAGTTTTTTCAAAGTCTAATATCCGTCATTTATTTTCGTCATTTTATATTCAGGACGTATTTTTGTCATTATATATATATAAGTTTTCATGGTAGCATACATTTTGTAAGCATGATACATATTTAAAATAGTTTGTTGACATGTAATCTTTTAAGATGTATTTTTTTACGTAATATTTTTTGTCTATTTATTTTGGTATTGACTCTATCGTTTTTTATTTGAACTAACTAATATTAATACATCGGGCTAAGTTATAACTATTTTTTAAGATAGTCAACAATTCCTGTGCGATGCACATCGGTTGTATAGAAGTTTTCATAGATTTAAAATACGTGCGATGCACATGGGCTGTATAGAAGTTTTTATAGCGTAATATTCGGCATTTATTTTTGTCATTTTATATTTAAGTTTTCATGGTGTCACACATTTGCTAAGCTTTATACGTATTTAAAATACTTTATTGAGTTGCACATGGGCTGTATATAAGTTTATATAGCGTAATCTTCGGCAATTATGTTCGTCATTATATATCTAAGTTGAGATGGTATCACATTTCTAGGCATGACACACATTTCAAATAGTTTATTGACATTAAAAGAGTATATGTGAAGAGATTTTTTTCAATAAGTTATATTGAAAAGAGTCTCTTCACATGTAATTTTTTAATATGTATAAGTTACATAAATTATTTAAATATGAAGCGATGACATTAATGTTGGAGACCTTTTATATTCATCCCCGTGCGATGCACACAGGTTTGGACTACCTCAGGACCCATGCGATGCACACAGGTTGGATCTAATTGTTTTTTTCGTAATGTTTGAGACTAATTTTTGGTTCATGTTTGAAACTCTCATTTTTTTGTGAAAGACGGACTTCGTTGTTCAATAAATTACATTATTAAAAGAGAACTATAAAACAAATTTCCTTTTTAACAAAACTATAAAAACATAAAACATTAAAGTAATTAGTATATTCAAGAGTATAAATTATAATTCGTATAATAAATTATAATTCGTATAGTAAAATATTGCATGTTTAATTTGTAGCGTACTATTAATATGAATGCTAAGTATTCATCTATATTGACACCGGCGGCCGTGGCGTTGTTTTTGTTGTTGTTCTCTTTGTCGTTGTTGTTCATTGGCATTTTGCATGTTTTGTTCTTGATACAATTTTTGTGACTTCTCCATCTCTTTCTTTAATGTGAAGAGGTTTTTTGCAAAATGTTATATTTAAATGAGGTTTTTCATATGTAATATTTTAATATGAGTAAGTTACATAAATTATTATTTTTAATTAATGCATTATTACAATATTTTTCCATAAACTATAATATCGAATTTGGAGCATTCATTAGTAACTCACTCTAAGTATTTACAGTATGACGACATGAATCTAACATGATCTCAAACTCAAATGAATAATGCTTACCTCGTGATAGGTGTAGGATAACATCTGAAATACAATTTTCTTCTCTTTTATAAACTTCTTTGATTTAAAAGATTCTCATTGTTAAGATGATAGTGTGAAGATATTTTTATTATATTTTTATTATATACTACCATTTTCAATATGTAACATCGATATAATTTTCACAATTATATCAAATATCAAGTCACGCAATATTCCACGACGTTTAATTAAGAAAGTGACATTAACACACCGCAAGACAAAAAACTACATTAAGAGCAAAAATATTAAAATGCACCAACAAAGTGTAGTAATAATTATTGACTAAAAATTGAATGCTCGTCACATTATTTTCAATAAACTCAGTTGCTAACGAATCAATAGTATTAGCCCATTCATCGGTATTACATGAAGTAAAATATTGCATGTTTAATTTGTAACGTACTATTAATATGAATGCTAAGTATTCATCCCACCGGTGGCCGTGACGTTGTTCTTGTTGTTGTTGTTGTTGTTGTTGTTTTCTTTGTCGTTGTTGTTCATTGGCATTTTGCATGTTTTGTTCTTGATACAATTCTTGTAACTTCTCGATCTCTTTCTTTAATGTTTCTTGACATGCTACAAAAAACAATTAGATATAGTTGATCGTTAGTAACTTAAATACAGTTAATCAAAGGAAAAATGTTCGTGCATGTTCCACTTAATTGATAAGACAACGATGTGTAGGATCTCTTAAACCATTAGAGAAGATGATGTTACTACCAAACCTCCTAAGCACCATCTTTATGTCCTACATTGTTACACACACAAAACACACGTGAAATTTACATAAAATAATATAAATCAATATGATTAATAAGTAAGACGATATGATGCTTACTTTACCACCATTATTAGTTGTAGCCTAATGTGCACGCGGTGTGGAGGAAGTTTTGGTTTGTTGTGTGTGATTTTTGACACATTATATAGTTGATAAATATTTGTAACTCATGGACCGGAAGCAAAAAGACTAAAAACTAATTGGTGTGTTTAATTTATGCATTCATGACATTTTTGGTTTGTATTCTTTGAGTTTTAGAGATGCTTGAAACATTTTGTACCGTACAAACTTTTGTGCATGATTTCTCATGCAAAACATATTGTACCGTACAAACTACATTTGTTGAAATCACACTTGAAGGGCATATTTGGAATAATCAACTCTTGAAACATTTATTAGGGGTATTTTGCATTTATAAGACAACCTAAGTTTATATAATATATAAGATAATGTGTCGCTTGATTGGTAGATTATTGTATATTTCTTTGAGTTGATTTCTTGAGTTATGTTTGCCACAATTGTTTTATCCATCGAAGATATTGGTATCTTGGATGCCTCTGACTTTTGGATGAACAAAAAGAAGCGTCACCTGAACATCTCTAATTATTAGATATAAAAAATGTTAAATTAATTACACGAAACAAAAATAAAAGATGGTCAAATGAATGCCTAAGTATAAGGAAGGATATAACCATCTATTTACATTTGGTTTTATGTGCACAAATCAAATTGATATGTGTACATATCAATTCCCTTACGGTATAAATCACTCTTAGAAAATTTAGGACACGTACATCTCTTTGTCAATGAATGTTAGAATATATACATTTTTAAAAACGAATGATGCTAATTTTTTTGTGTTATATGCTACACGTGCTTATCATATGAAGAGTGTTTACGTCATTTTACTCGTTTCTTCTTCAAACTTTTTTTTTTTTGCCTAAAAATTAAAATCAACACCATGTTTTTAACNTTGTACCGTACAAACTTTTGTGCATGATTTCTCATGCAAAACATATTGTACCGTACAAACTACATTTGTTGAAATCACACTTGAAGGGCATATTTGGAATAATCAACTCTTGAAACATTTATTAGGGGTATTTTGCATTTATAAGACAACCTAAGTTTATATAATATATAAGATAATGTGTCGCTTGATTGGTAGATTATTGTATATTTCTTTGAGTTGATTTCTTGAGTTATGTTTGCCACAATTGTTTTATCCATCGAAGATATTGGTATCTTGGATGCCTCTGACTTTTGGATGAACAAAAAGAAGCGTCACCTGAACATCTCTAATTATTAGATATAAAAAATGTTAAATTAATTACACGAAACAAAAATAAAAGATGGTCAAATGAATGCCTAAGTATAAGGAAGGATATAACCATCTATTTACATTTGGTTTTATGTGCACAAATCAAATTGATATGTGTACATATCAATTCCCTTACGGTATAAATCACTCTTAGAAAATTTAGGACACGTACATCTCTTTGTCAATGAATGTTAGAATATATACATTTTTAAAAACGAATGATGCTAATTTTTTTGTGTTATATGCTACACGTGCTTATCATATGAAGAGTGTTTACGTCATTTTACTCGTTTCTTCTTCAAACTTTTTTTTTTTTGCCTAAAAATTAAAATCAACACCATGTTTTTAACTACTTGAATCAAGAATGATAATAAAGTTTTAGAACCCAATATAATCAGAAATACCTTAAAGCCACAATTACAAAATGCAAAATCCGTGAATTGGCAAAAACACAAAATGCAAATCAATAAGATCACCAATTATAATCTTTCTTTTCCAGTATATGCTTCCATACACACATAAGATTTACCTTATCTTTTCCCAAACATACATCAAATCATCAGCTCTAATTTTTTTTAACCTTAATTGTTCATTTTTCATTGATTACTTTTTCTACAATCAAAAAACAAAACACTACACAATCATCCGGGTCAATTATAGGGTTAATGAAATCACGACAAAGTCACATTTAAACCATGTCTAGTCGATCAACCAAATGCCCCAAATTCGTCCCTCAATGATCATATTCAACTTTATAATGCTCAAATCCACTTTCAGTTTCAGTTTTGATATGGTAGGCGTGTTTGTTTGGAATTAGCAGGAATAATTTCAAGTATAATTTTTGCTATGTAATTGATGAGGAAAAATGACATTAAGAGGAATAATAATGTGGATTAATGTTTTGTTTGTTTAGACTTAATGTTTTTAGGAATTAACTTTTTATTTGTTTGAATTAGTCAAGTCGACTATGTAGATTTGTTTTCTTTAACATAAGATTCACCTTAAACCAAGAATCATAACAATAATAAACTTTGAAATACATCCCTATTAGAAGCAAGAAAAAAAATCACGTAAAACCCATGTTAGCATATAACGGGAAAACATTTACATCGTTCGTTTCTATGAATGTATATTGGCTGACATTTATTGACAGAATGATGTAGATATCTCAACTTTTCTGACCGAAATGTAAACCGCGAAAATGGGAAAACCACAATGATTGATTTTGGAGTTTACTCTTTTTAAAATCATATTTTATATAAAAATTAGATATGAATTTTGCTAACAATAACTCCATGTATTTTGTTTAAACATTCATTAATTAACAATGTTTCCAAAGTAAAACTCATCATTTTTCATGAATACATGATTTCAAGTGAATTTTAAGACTGAGCATTATGAGGATGTTTTATCACCCGTGGTGGCCACCAACAGCGCATGATCCCCATTGTGGTGATGCACCACCACGCGTGGTGGACGTTTCTTTGGGCTGGTTTGGTGGTGTTCACCATCTAACGAAAGGAAAGGAAAAGATGGGCCAACGATAAAAAATAGGACCGTTGGGACTTTTATAAAAAAAATAAAAAAAAAATTATCAATATATTTAGCTCTACATACCCTTTATCATTTTATTTTTTTAACACCTCCAAATCTTATTTTATAAGTTTTATACTTCTACTTCAAAAATATCCAAAATACTTCAAAAACAAAATGCCAACAAAGTCGACAAGAAAATGTCCGAACACCCAATTCAAATTTCCAACTTGGTCACTCACTACGGATAACTTTCGAGATCCAACTTTTGTTTACGAACACAACAACTACAATACCACAACCCACCATTCGTATCTACTAAACAACAACAAAGTCGACAAGAAAATGTCCGAACACCCAATTCAAATTTCCAACTTGGTCACTCACTACTGGATAACTTTCGAGATCCAACTTTTGTTTACAAACACAACAACCACAATACTACAACCCATCATTCGTACATACTAAACAACAACAATCTATGTATCAACCACAAATGTACCGATCCTAACAACCTTTGTATCAACCACAAATGTACCAGGATCCTACATCACCACAAACGTGCCACGATTCTTCATCGCCACCTCCCGAACCAATCTCAACCTTTTTCTCCCACTTTGTTGATAATTTCAACCAATGCTAGAGTATGAACATCAATCATATTATTCGTCTAAACCTGCTGAGAATGACTCTCCCATCAAGGAGGTCCCTCCCATTAAAAAGAAGCCGTCAAAGAAATACGTCAAAAAAATCCGTTACACGGGATGTAGCTAACATTTAATGGATCATGGTCGAAGAAATAATATTGTGCCAAGGATTGTTCGTACATCCGAAGATAGCGCTAAAGTAAACATAAAGAAATCAGATGGATTTGTGACGGAGGTATTGTTAGGATAACGTTTTATTAATATCAAGTGTCGGTCATTAAGTTTTGTAATAGGTTGCTTTAGAATATTATTTAGTTAAGTTTTATCAATGTTTACATAAGTTTATTTCTGTTTTCATGTTTTGTAATAGTCTAAGGGGAAATAGTGCTAATAGGAGAAACTTATGTAATGCCCTAGGCTTTCCACTATAAATAGTGGTGTAACCCTCCAAGGAGGGTGTTGGTTCTCTCATTAATCAAAGTTCATTATCTTCATTTACAAGAGTTCCTTCCACTCTCTCTCTCTAACTTACTTTCTCTCTCTAAAGATTATGTGGTTATGTGTTGTAAAATGGTGACCTAACAAGTGATATCAATCAGCAAGGGATAATATAGGTTGTTTTAGGTTAGATTTGGTAGAAAAAACTAGGATTAGAGGCTGTTTTTATCATCTGGGTACTGTTCATTGTTTGTGGTTATCGAGTAAGCTAGGGGTTTTATCGAGTAAGGTAAGCGAAAAAATAGGGGTATCGAGTAAGACCATAGGCTATCGAGTAGGGTTCTTCATTTTATCGAGTAATCAATGTGTTTTGGCGAGTAAGCCTTGGTTCACCCTTATCGTTAATCGAGTAAGGGTTCTCTAGGATATTTCTAAGTCGAAACTATACCAGTTTTTACTAAGGTTATCGAGTAAGCACTACGGTTATCGAGTAAGCACTACCTTTTATCGAGTAAAGGTTTTTTCTTTATCGAGTAAGACCTTTCATCGAGTAACCCTATTATTGTCTAACACCTTATCGAGTAACACTATCCAAGCTAATCTTATCGAGTAAGGAACCAAGAACATCACCTTATCGAGTAAGGACCTCAGAAACATTTAACCATCGATTTTTCGCCAACACATCTAATCTTCAACAAAAACCTTTCTTTATCCTTAAAGATCCATTTCACATAATCATTAATCATGTCTCAACCACCGTACTTCAATTACCTTCATCGTCATCAGCAGCCACAACAGAATCGTCAACAACAACCGTATCAACATCCGAATCAACGACCGTATCAGCAACCGCATCTTCAACCATACTACATGCACGAACAACATCAACTCTTAATGCATCAACACCAATTTCCACAGCAACAACCATACTTGCATCAGCAAATGCAAACCAATCTTCCACCAACTAAGCAAACTCATTGGTTTGATCAAATGTGCGAGGCAATCACTAGTCAGCAGTCTCGACATGAAGCAGGGTTTCTTAACATTCCTCCAATGCTCACACCCGGCAACTATGTTCAATGGGCTAGTCGTTTCTTACGATTCATTGAACTTAAGAAACCACATGGGAAGTATACGAAAAAGGTGATTCTTGAAGGACCATTCCAATGGCCAATTACAACGACTCCAGGTGATCCTGATGCCAATCCTCCAAGACCTGACGCTGTTACTCCACTTGCTGGATCCTCACTCACCGCAGAGCAACAACTTCATCGGGAAGCAAATGAACTTGCAATGATCTACATTCTTCAGGGAATACCTAATCCGATCTTTCGAAGTATTGATGCTCAGAAAACTGCTAAGGATATGTGGGAACATGTTCATCTCTTGATGGAAGGCACTGAGTTGAATCAAGAAGATATGCAATCAAAGCTTTATATGGAATATGAAGACTTTATGATTGAATCAGGGGAATCACTTGAGTCTTACTATCATCGCTTCACGAACATCATCAATGATTTGGATCGTCACAACATCATACTTCCCAGGATTGCTATCAACACAAAGTTTCTAAGTTGTCTTGGTCATGAATGGAAGAAATATGTCACGTTTGTCAGGCAGGCTAAGAATCTTCATGATGCACCATATGGATTGTTATTTGATTATCTGAAGCACCATGAGAGTGAAGTGAACAAGTAGGGGTGGAAACGAGCCGAGCCGCTCGTGAAAAGCTCGGGATCGGATCGGTAAAAAGCTCGAACGAGCCGAGCCTAAACGAGCTCGAGCCCGAGCTCTATACAAAAAGCTCGAGTAGGCTCGCGAGCCTAAACGAGCCTTTGAAATATATACGTATATATATTGTCTATACGTATAAACGAGCTTAAAAGTAGTAAACGAGCTCGAGCCTTATGTAATTAACGAGCCGAGCTCTATTTGAACTTTGTTTTCTTTAACACATTATATAAATTAGTCGAGCTCGAGCTCGAGCTCGAGCTTTTGAAAATTTTCACGAGCCGAGCTCGAGCTCAAAATATAAGGCTCGAAACGAGCTCGAGCCCGAGCTCGAGCTTTATATATATAAACGAGCCGAGCTCGAGCTCTGGCGAGCTCGGGCTCGGCTCGGCTCGTTTCCACCCCTATGAACAAGGATAGAGCTCTTTGTGCAAATTTGTCACCTCCTCCAAATTCTAATTCACTAGCACTGGTTGCTCAATCTCACTTTGCTCCACAACCATCAAACCATGCTTATGTTCAGGAACAAAATTACTTTAGCTACCCCAACCAAATCCTTCACTACCAATATTCACATATGATTCTACTCAGCAAAGCAACATCAGTTCAAGTGATTCGTATGACAACAATGACTCCATGTTCTACTCCAATGCTAACAATGATGAAGATGAAGAGGAATTTAACAACTTGAACCAAGGAATTGCACTCATCGCTAAGGCATTCAGCAAATTCTCCAACAAGTCTAACAACCGTCTTCGTTCTACATCTAACACAAGGAATCAAGCTATTGTCAATGATGGCCGAGTTGAAGTTCAGAATCGTAACGTTGGTAGATCTGGTTTTCGTGGTAATATGGGTAATTCTGGAAACGGTCAGCGGTTTAATGCAAATGGTAGCTTTCAGAATAATGTTGCTGCTCCTCATAAAAGGGTTGAGATTGTTGAAACGGGTAACACAGATTCTGGTAACAATGTCATTCGATGCTACAACTGCAACGGGATAGGTCATTTGGCTACTGCATGTCCTTCACCATGAACACAAGGCAGCAAGTATCCTAAGGAGGCACTACTTCTAGATCTTAAGGATGAAGCACGTGGAAATGGGAATGCTAAGGATAACAGCTTCATGGCAAATGTTCAATCCGATGATGACATGGAAGATCTGGAAGCAAATGCTGCTGTTATGCTTATGGCCAATATGCAGGAACTCCATCTGAGTGATTCAGGCCCAGTGTATGACACTGATGGTTTGTCTGAGGTACATGATTTAAACACATGCTTAATACATGATATTGCCTCACCTTCTGCATCTGCATCAGACGAAGAACAAGTTGTTCAAATCGATTCATTCTTATCTAGTCAAGAGGATGATCAAATAAACACGTTTGTTACATTTGACGATGATGATCAAATTGATCCTGTGGTCACATTTGATGATGCCGTTCCAATTAACCAAACTGTTGAATTTGATGATCCAATTGATGATGATCATAATGATCCGTTTGAACAAAATAAATCCACGAATGATCTAGATTAAGAGCTCAGAACAATGCTTATGACTACCCAAATTCAGGCCCAAAAATGCAATGATATAAATGCCAAATTAAAATCCAAAATTGCATCTTTGACGAAAGACCTTGAGTGTTGTAAAATTCAAATAACAAATTTTGAAACTCGCGATAACAGAGAAAAAAGTTTTGAAATTGCTTTCCAAAAATCTCATGTTAAAGAACAAGATTTACAACATCAACTTCATGAATTAACTGCTTCCAAAAATGATTTAATCTCACAAATGGAAAAATAAAGCTTTGAGCATAAACAACAAATCATTCAACTCAACGATGAACTTTCAAAAACCAAATCCCAGTTATCCATTTGTCAAACCGAGTTTAGAGAACATAAACTTAAGTCAAGGAAAAAGATTAATTCTTATGTTGAAGAAGTTATTGAATTGGAAAGAAATTAAAAGAGTTCAAACATGTTGTTTATAAAACGGGTGAATCTATTACCACAATTCAAAAGTTCTCTTTGAAACAAAACCCACAAGGGTGTAGTTATGCTCTTGGTTACGAAACACCTTGTTTTCTAAAAACAGCACTCAAGGAAATTCCGAAGTTGTATAGTGCCGAACACTTATTTGATGAATCTGTTGTGCGTGTTATTGTATATGATCGTGAAGAAGAAGAGGAAATAGAAGATGTAACACGATCTAAAATGAGCACCCTCTTTTATGACACACCTTTTGTTTACTCAACATTTCCTCATTTATATGATTCTTTTGTGCCTCAAAAAGAAAACACTGAACAACCTTGGTATTTAGACCAACCTGGGTACTTAGAAGATGTTGGTCCTGTTAAACCAGTAGCACAAATAAATGGTCCTCTACCTGATTCAGGTCAAATTAAACCATTACCAAAACATTGTCGTGTTATGCGATATTTTGATACGTTTATGGAAGACATACAGTTTTTAGAACAAGCAATTGAAAGAAACTCATAAATAACTGTTGCAACTTTTCAAAATGCTTACGAAAAAGCAAAAAGAGAAGTCTTTCAAAAACAATTCTTACCACATGTTCAACATTTGCGTCTTTGTGCTACACGGTGGGAACAGGAACTTCAACAAGAAGTAAAATCTATGATGGAAGTGTTTGATGCTACTGAACAAACAATTTCAAAACAAAAACTAAAAAACAAAGGTTTGCAAAAAGAGGCTGATCGACTCCTAGAATATGTTCTTCATGCTGATATATACTCTGTGCTTATGAATTCTTTGTATGAGTCTGGTACTGCTATGCTTACTTATGATCACTCGGCTGATATTCAAATGTTGAGATGTGAACTTGAGAAAGTAAAAACACATAATGAATTTCTCTCAAAACAAAGTGATGATGTGAAAAACAAACTTTCAAACGAGATTTTCCAGTTAAACAAGAAACTTGAATGGTGTCAAAGTCAAAGTCTTGATTTCGAATTGCAACTGCAAAACCAAAAGTCTTCACAATCCTTTCATGATAAATCTGCACAATTGCAAAATCAAATTTCAAAATATCAAAAGGAATTAGAAGAGCTTAAGGGTCTAAATAATGAAATTTATTATAGCAATCGAAAGCTGGAATCTCACATACAAGACAAAAACCACATCATCATTGAGTTGAAAGAGAAAATCAATCTAATTGAAAAAGGCAAGTCTGTTGACACAAATGTGATAGCACCAGGAATATACAAAATCGACATCACCCAACAGGAGACTCAAAATCAAAATTCTAACATGATTGCTTCAACTTCTACAGGAATAGTCACCACTACTAGCGTTAGCAGATCACAGCGTAAAAGAATTAAAAAGAAGAATAGGATCTGGCAACGTAAGAGCGGGAAACTAGAAGCCTCTGAAGTAGAAGATCACCTTAGGAATTTGAATAAAACTCATGTTGCACCTGATTTAGATTCTGATTTGTCAAATTGTAATCGTAATCTGTGTGTAACGAATGCTGAATCTTTTAATGTTAATGCTTCTTGCGTGTTTTGTCGTAAAAGTATGTTATCTTGTGATCATACAAAATGTGTTGCTAAGTCTCTCTTAAATCGCACTAAGAAACATACATCTGACACTATCACTAGGCCCACTATTGCTTCCAAGTCTTTACTAGGTAGAACGCCAAGTGTAGTTTCTAAGAATGATTCAGATCCACCCATAGTTACTACTACAACTCCTAAGACAACCACACCACTAAGCGAATTCACTAAGAAGAAAGTTCGAACTAGTTGGTCATGGCAACGTTGGTTACAAAGAAACCCTAGCTTTAAGTGGATACCTAAAATTATTCAAACTTGTGTTTCTAACCAAATGGAACCCACACCTTCTAAGGGCCCCACTGTTACCATTACTCCATCTTTGTCGTCTTCTTGTGATGCAGGTGGTACAAATTGTTCTCTGGATTGTTGATAGCGGCTGCACCCGACATATGACAGGCAATCTTAAACTGTTGAAAAACTGTCTCAAAGTTCATTGGTACTGTTAGATTCGGGAATGATCATTTTGCAGCAATTATGGGATATGGTGACTACGTCAGTGGGAACATTGAAATCAGTCGTGTTTATTATGTTGAAGGCCTTGGACTTAATCTTTTCTCAGTTGGTCAATTCTGTGATGGGGATTTGGAAGTAGCATTTCGGGAGAAAACGTGTTTCGTCCGCGATCTACAAGGAAACGATCTTATGTCCGGCAAACGAGGAAATAGTCTTTATACCATATCGATGTCTGACATGATTGCTTCATCTCCCATTTGTCTTCTCTCAAAAGCAACATCGATAAAATCCTGGTTATGGCACAAGCGCATGTCTCATCTTAACTTCAAATCTATAACAGACCTTGCTCTTCATAAACTTGTTGATGGTATCCCACGATTCANTCCGGCAAACGAGGAAATAGTCTTTATACCATATCGATGTCTGACATGATTGCTTCATCTCCCATTTGTCTTCTCTCAAAAGCAACATCGATAAAATCCTGGTTATGGCACAAGCGCATGTCTCATCTTAACTTCAAATCTATAACAGACCTTGCTCTTCATAAACTTGTTGATGGTATCCCACGATTCAGATATTCCAAAGATCATTTATGTCCAGCTTGTGAACAAGGGAAGAGCAAACGTGCACACTTTAATTCCAAAACTGAACACAGTTCCAATCATGTTCTTCACCTACTTCATATGGATTTATGTGGGCCAATGCGGGTTCAAACAATTAATGGTAAACGGTACATCCTAGTAATCGTTGATGACTACTCAAAGTGGACTTGGGTTTACTTTCTACGAAGCAAAGATCAAGCTCCTTCAATGATCATCACCTTTCTCACGAAGATTCAGATTCAACTTCATAACACAGTCAGAACTGTCAGGACAGATAATGGAACTGAATTTAAGAATCAGACTCTTCGGGATTATTTTGAGAAAGTGGGAATTGAACATCAAACATCCATTGCAAGAAGTCCAGAACAGAATGGGGTTGTCGAACGACGCAACAGAACGCTAGTGGAAGCTGCAAGGACGATGCTTATCAATGCTCAATTACCTGATTACTTATGGGCTGAAGCCGTTTCAACCGCATGTTACACTCAGAATCGTTGTCTGATAAACAAACGCCACCACAAAACTCCTTATGAGATTGTTCACAAACGAAAACCAAATGTTCAACACTTTCATGTGTTTGGAGCTCTTTGCTATCCACATAATGATCGTGATGATTTTGGGAAGCTCAAAGCAAAAGCTGACATAGGTATCTTCATTGGCTACTGTGAAAATTCCAAAGGCTTTCGGATCTATAACCGTCGTACAAGGGAAATTCAAGAGACAATTCACGCTAATTTCGATGAACTTTCTGAAATGGCTTCTGAGCACAACAGCTTAGGACCCGCAACCAACCGTCTTAATTTCCCAGAGTCTTCAACTGCACCATTGTCACCAACCCGCAAAGAATTGGAAACCTTGTTCGCACCACTGTTTGATGACACTTTTGATCAAAGTGCACCAGCTGTATCCACTAGTTCCGCTGCTCAACCTGATCATATTCCAATACCTGATACAACTGCTCCTACAACTACTACTGTAGACAACAGTGCACCTTGTAATGAGTTCTTCAATCCGTTTGCTGAACAAACCGATTCCAATACAGACAATGCAGCTGAAGATCTGAACCAACAACAAGTACCCGAACCTGCAGATTTTGATCCACTTGCGCTTTTCAATCCATTTTCTCTGACTCCAAACCTTGAAGATATTGCAGACTCGTCAACACGCAATTTGGAATCAGTCAATATGCAGCAGTTCCATAACCCTCACCCTTCAACGCATCAGTGGACTAAAGATCATCCATTAATCAACATCATTGGACATCCTTCAGCTCCAGTTATGACAAGACAACGACTTCACTCCGATGCTGAACATTGCATTTATGCACTCACAGTTTGTCAAGCTGAACCCAAAAACATTAAGGAAGCACTCACATATGACAACTGGATTGAATCAATGCAAGAGGAATTCAACCAATTCAAACGCCTCGAAGTGTGGGAATTAGTTGAACGACCAGATGAAGTGTGCGTCATTGGGCTGAAATGGATTTGGAAAAACAAGTTGGACGCAGATGGCACAGTTATTCGTAACAAATCCCGATTGGTTGCTAAAGGATATTCTCAGAAAGAAGGAATTGATTTTGAGGAGTCTTTTGCACCTGTGGCTAGACTAGAAGCTGTTCGCATTTTTCTTGCATAAGCTACTCACAAATATATGGTCGTTTATCAAATGGATGTGAAAACGGCATTTCTGAATGGCGAATTACGTGAAGTAGTTTATGTTAGTCAGCCCCAGAGGGATTCATCGACCCAAAACATCCTAATCATGTCTACAGACTTAAGAAGGCTCTGTATGGTCTCAAACAAGCCCCAAGGGCATGGTACGATAAACTTACTGCTTTCTTGCTTGCTAATGATTTTACCAAAGGCTTGATAGATCCAACTTTGTTTATCCAAAAACACGGGGATGACGTTTTAATTGTGCACATATACGTTGATGACATTATNGTGCACATATACGTTTTTGACATTATTTTTGCTTCTACACATAAAAAAGTATTCAAATGCTTTTGCAAAATTAATGAAACAAAATTTTGAATTGTCTATGAACTTACGTTCTTTTTAGGACTACAAGTTCATCAATCACCCCGTGGGATTTTCCTTAGTCAGTCTAAATATGCTCTAGAGATAATTAAGAAACATGGCATGACCAGTTGTGATACTTACAATACACCAATGGCCAGCGCAACTAAGCTAGATGCGGATTTACATGGGAAACCTGTTGACCCCACAAAATACCGAAGTATTATTGGGTCACTCATGTATCTAACCGCTAGCAGACCAGATATTGCCTTTGCTGTATTTATGTGCTCTCGTTATCAGTCCAGTCCTACTGAACGTCACCTCAATGAGGCTAAAAGAATCCTTCAATACATAAAGGGAACCATTAACATGGGACTCTGGTATCCGAAAGATTCTGGTTTTGAACTAATAGCTTTTTCAGATGCTGATCATGCAGGGTGTGTAGACACACGCAAAAGTACTTCTGGTGGTTTGCAGTTTCTTGGAGACAAACTTGTGTCTTGGCAATCGAAGAAGCAGGATTGCACCTCATTATCATCTACAGAGGCTGAATATGTAGCCATGTCTGCTTGATGTGCTCAAGTCATCTGTATACGAACACAGCTAATGGACTACAGCTACTTATTCAACAAAATCCCGATGTACTGTGATTCCAAAAGCGCGATAGCAATCTCCTGCAACACTGTTCTTCATTGCAAATCAAAACACATCGACCTCCGTTATCACTTCATCAAAGAGCACGTTGAAAAGGGTATAATTGAGTTATATTTTGTGGGTACTGAATACCAGCTGGCAGACTTGTTCACAAAACCATTAGCTCCATCTCGTTTTGCTGAATTAGTTCACCGGATTGGTATGCGGTGTTTGACTCCANAAAAATCACTACTTCAAGATATGTTATCCAAAACATTTTCATCAATCTTTCATAAACATATCTTGAGGGGGAGAAAAATTGTCATATTCTTGTGAATTTTTATCTTCATCATTTTCTTCATCTAAATTCATCTTTTCCGACTAACTCTCGAGCCAAAAAGTTGTTTTGAACCGTCATTATATGTGGTATTGGTTCTAGGGGGAGTTTCGTCACTTAAACTCTAAGTCCTGGCCACTTGGACTCCTATCATTACGACTTTATAACTCTAGGGACTTAAGATGCCTAAATGAACAATACTTTAGTGTGTAAATAAGTACAGGGGCCAATTTTGCCAACAAATGAAAGTTTCACCTACATAAGCCTAAGCTTATACTCATTTTATTTTCACAAAACATAAACCACGACCCATTGCTGCCAATTTTTTCACACGACCCAGAATTATTGATTTTGAGTTTTTCATTGATTGTAAGTGTTTGTAGTTGTCCTTCATTTCTCATTTTCATTTAATCAATCTCTTGAATTTGTTCTGTGGAAATCGTGTATTAGGGTTCGTGAGTCAATATTGGGTGTTTCTTAATTATGATGCTTCGGGCTAATTAAAGTAGATGGGTTACTTTGGTAGGCCTACAATTGTTTGTTTGCATCTTTTATTTGGCCTTGGATTCGTTAGGCTTGTGATAATTAGAGAAAATTAGTTTCTAGGGCTCGAATTAGTGGCTGGTAATGATTGGGTTATTGCTCGTGTGTTTTGAATGTTGTTTATGGCTCTAAGGTGTTCTCCTAACATGCTCCCATAGTTTCAGATCCATAGGATAACATATGCTTGGTTTTTGTGTTAATTCGTATGCTTATTTGGTCTTTTGTGACATATGTGTTAGGCTTATGTAAAGTTTAGGAATGGATTATGTTTATAGATGCCTAATGACAACAAACCATTGCATGCCCATGACCCAAATCAAACTGTATATTTTGGCCCTTAATGAAGATTATTGAGTATCTGTGGAAGTTATCGAGTAAGCTGATGAACTTATCGAGTATCAGGCATCCTTATCAAGTAAGGCATCATATTTGCCTTACTCGAAGCATAAGCACATTTTAATGTCGAGTAAGAAATCCAAGTCCTTACTCGATATAAGATGTCTCTATTCTTCAAGTAAGAAAAATATGAGACCTTATCGAGTATATGGTGTTATCGAGTATACCTGTGTAGCTCTTATCGAGTAAGTGACTCTGTTTTATCGAGTATGCTTTTTTGTTTAGTACTTATCGAGTAAGGACATTTATTCTGTGAGCTTATCGAGTATCATGAGTCTGTGTGCTTGTCGTGTATAATTGTTTTAACTGTTCTCCGAGTAAGGAGTGGGATATAAGAACCATCGAGTATGGGTTCTTTTCATGTGACTTATATGAAACGAAACTCTGTCCAAATTTTTTTGAACTTTATCGAGTATGGCAAATACATAGGTTATCGAGTTTGGCTTGTATTTTTTCGAGTAAGACCCAAGTTTGGGTTTTGTCGAGTAAGCTTTTATATGTTTGACCTTGTCGAGTATGCCTTGTTTTGGATTGACTTAATTTGCTTACATGTGTGGGATGTGTCAAATGTGTCTTTCGTGGTTATGATGCTAATTAGTTGTGCATGTATAAATATGTTGCATTATTCATTGGTCACACTAATTCCATCAAGATGACAACTTGGATATTGAAATGTTCACTAACTTAAACATCACCATATTGTGTTCGTTGGTTGTGTTGATGCATTTCAGGCACTAAAATGTCTCAAGGAACCAATCCCGTGTCATCCAACTTGCCAAATCATAGTGGAGATTCTTCAGCATCATTACATTCGACAACTACTCACATGCTCATGCTCCGTACCTGAAGTCTACTTGACATAATTCTGGAAAACTCTTGAAGTAAGTAAGGACGGCAAAACAATGGGGATACGTCTTGATCACAAAGACATTCAGTTTAATGTCGGAATCCTACGCTCTGTTCTTGGCTTACCTGCTGAAGGTTCCAGAAACTTCAAGAAATTCACTCCACGTCCTTCGTTGTCAGAGATTATCAGACTTCTCCGAGAAATTGGGTATGATGAATCAAAAACCAAACTCACCAACCTATCATCGATCGACAGAAAGAATATACCACAACCATGGCTCACTCTTTACTCCATCCTCACCAACTACGTAACTGGTAGAGAAACCGGGCACGAACATCCATCATTGGAACTCATGCAAATTTACTGGGGGGTAGTTAAAATGGCTCCCATTGACTTCGCTCAGTTAATTTGGGAAGATATGACTTTTCAAGCCCGACAGTTCAAAAATTCACCAACAAAGAAAATCCCTTTTTGTCGGTTTACCAAGCACCTCATAGGACACTTCATGCATAAATATTCAGAGATTGATGCTAGACGGGAGGATAAGGAACATACACCTGCTATGGATCTAATGTACTCTTCAGCTAGAATTCACAAAACAAGCACCACGAAACAAGGGATGAGAATTCCTGATCTTCTGTTAACAGATGCTGTTCGAAAGACTAAAGCTTATGAGGACTATGACAATGCCCAAAGGAATAATTCAGTCGGGTTGACTTCTAAGAAAACCAAAACAGCTTCTAAGGGTACTGAAAAGGTCTTCAAGGCTCCTAAGTCAAGATAAAAGAAAGCTACTCGTCAGCCCAAAAGAAATCTTACCATTCGTGATGAACCGACTGATGAGGAAACTGAGGAAGAAACCGTTAAAAGGGTAAAAGAAACTAAAGGCAAGGGCAAACAACCTCAGGAAGAAGCTGGAACTCCACCTTTGGTAAGAATCTGAAGAAGAGGAACAACTGCAAATAACATTACAAGAAAGTAAACGTTCAGAAGAGGAAAGAATAGCCAAGCTGAAAAAGAAAGGTGAAGGTTCTGGCACTAAGGATGTTGAGTTGGAGAATCCATCATCTGAGAATGAAGAAGATGAAGATAAGTCTGAGGAATCCGGTTCTCAAACACTCTCAGATACGGATCAAGAAAAAGATAATTCAGATGATTCAGGTGATTCCGATAAGGCAGAAGTGTCCTCAAGTTCTGAAAAACAGTCTACTGATGGGGAAGAAAAGGAAAGTGACAAAGATAAGGATGATACTGAAGCTGTTAATGACGAATCTGAAGGAGAAACGGAAAGTAGTGATGAAAGAGTAAAAGAAATGAGTGAAGAAGAAAAGAAAAGTGATGAAGAATCAAATGAAGGTGATGAAGAAAGTGATAATGAAACCAAGAGTGATAAAGATGATAAGAATTATGATCAAGAAACGAATGACACAACTGTTGATGTCACCGGCAGTTATGAGATTGTTCCTATTGCTGCTCCAGTCCAACAACCTCAAGTAACTGCATCTCAGGATCAGCCTTCAATGACCCAACCACTTCCTCCTCAGCAAACCCAAGAATCACAAGTGGCTGCTCATCCAAGTCTGTTGAGATCATTACAACAACAATTGAAGAATTTACAAGGGCAGGTTTCAGAACAACAGAAAGAGCTTGAACTATTCAAAGTATACAACATTGATGCAGCTGTGGCAGACAGAGTTAAGAATCGATTACCAGGAGAAGTTTGAAAATTTGTTTGTGACCAACTCCCAGCAACCGTGGAACAATACGTTAAAGATAATCTTGAAAGGGTTGTTACACAAAAGTTTCAGACAACTCCAATAACCGTTCAGACTCTACCATCTACACCATCTGCGAGTGATCTAAAGGGAAAGCTGTTGGAAGCAATCATGGATGACCCAAATGAGGAAGATCTTCGAAAAGCACTACTTAAGTCAATGAGAAAGGCAGAAAAGAAAAGTGAGTCTTGCAAAAAGACTAAGTCAACAAAGAGACGTCATGACGATCCAGATGATCAACCACAGCAACAAGGCAAACGCAAAAGGATGTCTGGCTCCACTTCTAGACCCCCTAACACAACAGTCAACATTCAATCTGATGCTGAAAACCCCGTACAATCCACAGATGAAGTTCAGATGCATTCTGCAGATGATGTTCAAATGCAAGCAGCTGACGAATTGGATGTTCTAGGTTCCGAGTATGAAATCCCACAAAATCTACCTGCCAACATCACTGAACCACCAAAGGAAGCTTCAGCTCTTCCAGACCCAGAATGGATTGATCCTTCTGCTCCAACATACAACTGGTTCGATGAAATGGTTGATGCTTATCCAGATGTTCCTGAGTCAGAAGTACCCTTAGAAGGATCTATGATCGGCTTCACAAAACGAATCAAGAAGATAATGAAGACACAGAAACTTCTACTTTCAGACTTAATGAATATTCGGAAAGCAGGTTTCACGGAATTCAAGACATGCACTACATCAGAACTTGAATTTGAATACAACATTGAAGAATGTGCTCGTGCACTGTCAGAAAATATCACATAGGAAAAGAGGCCTTCATGGGATAGAATTTATGCTGCAACGGACCCTGATGATTTTAAGTATCAAGACTTTTCTCAACCTCTACCTCTCATTGGTCCTCCCAATCATCCAAAGATTCCTAAAGAATACTTCTTCAATAATGATCTGAAATATCTCATTCATGGCAACACCGATCCTGAACACCGTTATGCGTCATCTCTTACCAAGTTCAAAGCTGCATCATATCTTCTCGATGATCTTGAAGATCAAATGAGGGGTCTGTACTCTACATTGGTCTCCAAATATAATGTCGAAGCATCTTTGGGTACTCATCACTGGCCGGAGATGCGCAGATGGTTTTACAAATGGAAGTTGACGTTCAAATCAAAAGGCAAGCCATACTCAGAGCACCGGATTCTTGGCATCAAAGAAATTCCTAAAACGGAAAAAAGATATGGTTACAACTTTCTTGACAAAATTGTGGTCCGACGAAGTGATGACAAAGAGTACTCTTTTAGTGAAGCTGACTATCATCGATTGAATCCAAACGACATCGAAGATATATATGTACTTAAGGTTCAAAGCAAAATTCAGAATTTGCCCGGTAACCTTCAGTATGATCTCATCAACCCACTTCTAGTTTATGCTCGTCAACGCATCATCCGGGCAAGAGTTAAAGACGCACAATTAGGAGTCGAAAGTTATCAAACCTCTCTCAACTTCACCGCCCCACAAATGAAAATTCCAGGAATCCCAGGCATGAAACCTTGCACGTTCATCAGAAAACCATTTGGAGTCGTCTTTGCCAAAGACGGAGCTAAGAAATTCATGAGATATGATGAAACTCACAAGTTCGGGGATCAGACGCTCAAATTTGTCAGAATTCAGCTAGATCAAAGGCTTAAGAGTTATGACCAAGGAATCAGAGAGGGCTGGACAAGGGATGATGTACGAGAAGCTTTAAGGTTCATGGATAGGATTGATCATAGATTGAAGTTCAGAAATCATATTCGAACAATGGAAAGCTTGGTTGAAGGAAGGGCACCGATTCCGAACATTCTCACTTATCGTCGTCCTGATCATCCGTTGCTGTGATTGCTCTTTTTGGTACAATCTTATAAATTTGTTCATTATCATCTTCATTTATATATCATTTTGGCTTGTGCACACATAACAGTGTACAACCCGCACTTGTAAAGAAAGGACCCTGAGGTACGCATCAGTGCTTCAATCCTTAAACAAGGAGCGAAAGCTTCTTATTTTTGAGTAGAATCAATCAAAATTTTCTAAGTTTTTTTCATGGTTCTCTCAAAAGAACAAGCATTCCCTCTCGTATTCAAAACTCAAAAGGATCATTCACTATTTGAGGGGAGTACTTGAAAGATCTTTTGTTCAAATGAAAATGTTCTTGTTGGAATTCTCCCCATAAGACTCAAAAAGGCATATTTCAATCAAAAGTTTGACAAAAATAACATTATATGCTATTTTTGAGGGGGAGAAATGAAAAAATGATTAAAATATGATGGAAAAAGCTGTATCTCGTATGAGCTCGACTCAGTTTTCACCCACGAATTGACGAAACATCAAAAGTTAGTAAATCGAAAAGACATGTTCCGGGACAGGTAATAATTTCAAGCTGGTCTAACCAGTGATGTAAACATGTCTCGCGAAGGACTTGTCTGAGTAGAATGTACCATTTCGAGAAACTCTTATTAGACGTTTACTTTGACGGGTCTAACTTCCTTTTGGGAATGTTAACAACTTCAAGTTAGTTATTAGGGCTAGTTATCACCTAAAAACCGATAATGGATCCCTTTAACTAACAACGTAAACGTGTCCCTCGGGTACATGTCTATTAAGAATGGATCAATTCAAAAAGTGCCAAATCCTCCCGCATGTGCAAATTTCTGAAATATTCATGAGCATATGTGGAGGGGGAGTCTTTCTCAAATGAAATCAAAACCCTCAAAGTGTTAACAAAAGTTTCTTATCATAAACACTTTGAGGAGAATTTCAAACATTTGGTTCTAATGGCAACAATAGGATAGTCAAGGAGTTATAAGGTGACTAAGGTTAGGGAAAACTGTCCTATGATTCGCCAGAGCCGGAAGGATCTACCCAGGGACAACACCAATAGATAGAATTAGAAGTCCTTAGGTATGATAAGAAAAAAAGGAGAAAAGAATGAAAGGGAAAGAAGGGGTTGAAGAATTAAAAAGAAAAGTAAAGAAAAGGGTGAAAAGAAATAGCCCTCCATATGATCAACCTTAGGGCAGACACCGGGTTCAATTCATCTGCTACTGGTTGTTGCTGAGGCAACACCGGTATTGAAGAACAAAGTCGTCATGGACTGCACTTAACCTTCTTAGCCACTCAAGTGTCTCTCAAAAGATACTTGTTTCATTCTCATGGAGAACCCTACATAATCTATTGACCACTCATTACGAGTGTGTTGATATTGAAAAGGAGGTACTCTGCTCCACACCTCCGACGATTAAATGTGCACTTATTGAGTCTAGAGCCCCGAGATACATCAAAGATCTCTTAGGAACACTTAAAATTCCTACAACGGGTGATTCTACATCAATGAATGCCAGTTGTAAACTATTGAGTCCTACGCAGATCTTAGCAATCTGCCGAGAACGTTTATGAGAGGAATTACTTATGTATTTCTCAATGACTAAACAGAAATCCTGCTAGGGTCAACATCAAACAGCCCTGACAGCTGGTCACTTCGATAACTCCTTGTGGGTTATGCTTAGTGTTCGCGGTGGTCTCAACGTGGTCTACAGTCGTGGGGTGATCTCCAGCGACTCACCTAATCGTGGGTGTACTTTTGCATGTCCGTGTAAGCTCCTTCGGGGGTATCCGATTAGGAACGGCCTTGGTAAGGGTTAGAGAGAGTTTTCACACTATGCTGTTAACAATCTCTAATTCCGAACCTATAAGTACCGGTTGTTTATTACTAACGAAATTTTGTGCAGCTACAACTACCATCGTGACACGGTTTCCACATGCTCATACATACATCTCNATCTCCAGCGACTCACCTAATCGTGGGTGTACTTTTGCATGTCCGTGTAAGCTCCTTCGGGGGTATCCGATTAGGAACGGCCTTGGTAAGGGTTAGAGAGAGTTTTCACACTATGCTGTTAACAATCTCTAATTCCGAACCTATAAGTACCGGTTGTTTATTACTAACGAAATTTTGTGCAGCTACAACTACCATCGTGACACGGTTTCCACATGCTCATACATACATCTCGAAGTCAACAAAAGTTCTCACTAAAGATCGATGCAGAAAAGTCAAAGAATGATTCTAAGTCAATAAGAATCCACAAAGTTGAATGACAAAGATCTGAAATTATGTGATGTTCAAAAAAAGATTCCACGTCAAAGAACCCACATCAAAGAAAAGAGAACTACAAGATGTATGAGCATGTAGGAAAGGCGGTAATCCATCGGAGGCAAAGGAGTGTCTAAAGGCAGATAATTACATCATGTGAATCACTACAACAAAGAACGATGAACAAAGATCAACAACAACTAAAAGATTTTTTTGATGACATATGAAGCAACAAACGTCAAAGATTATGAAGAAAGATATCTATGTTACGCAACCTTTGATGACCGACCATTAGGAGGAGATTGTTAGGATCACGTTTTATTAATATCAAGTGTCGGTCATTAAGTTTTGTAATAGGTTGCTTTAGATATTATTTAGTTAAGTTTTATCAATGTTTACATAAGTTTATTTCATGTTTTGTAATTGTCTAAGGGGCAATAGTGCTAATAGGAGAAACTTATGTAATGCCCTAGGCTTTCCACTATAAATAGTGGTGTAACCCTCCAAGGAGGGTGTTGGTTCTCTCATTAATCAAAGTTCATTATCTTCATTTACAAGAGTTCCTTCCACTCTCTCTCTCTAACTTACTTTCTCTCTCTAAACATTATGTGGTTATGTGTTGTAAAATGGTGACCTAACAGGTATTAACTTACTTTGAGCAAGAAATGGGGGTAATCGGTGTTCGTACCTATGATTCCATCGACTGAAAATGGAAGGTTATGCGTCATAAAATTGCTCAATTTTATGGGACTTGCTGTAATGTGGTTAGAAGGAACGAGAGCAGATCCAATGACGAGATTGTCCTCCAAAAGGCAATTGATGAATATCATGCTGAATATGGAACGCATTTAAACCTTCTTCGTGGGCAGAGAATTTTGAAGGACGCTTAAAAATGGGAGCAAGTGGAAATTCTAGCATGTGACTAAACGCTCAAGTAAACGGTCAAAGACATCGGAGTCAACCTTGTTAAACACATCAGAGTTAACGAAAAGTGGTTTTAATCTCAACAATACAATGGATAAAGATGAAGATGACAAAGAAGAGGAAGTGCGAAAGGTTCGACCAATGAGAAGAGACAAAGCCAAGAAGAAGCCGACATCATTGGCGGCAACGTCAGCTGGTGGTGATGAAAGTTTTGTGAAGATGTTAGTGAAACAATTGGCAAACACAACTTCTTCTCTTCTACAAACAAACAATAAAGTGATGTGTATGTCGTGATGAAGCAAAAAGAACCGGAGATGAAGAAACCGAAGTACGAACTACAACAACAAATGTTCGATTTCCAACAAGAAAAAGTGATGGAGCTTTAGCAGAGAATTCGGGAGAAATATAATTTAGATTATTAGTTTATGTTTTAATTTTTTAGAATTAAAGAGCTGCAAAATAATTGCACTCNAAAAAAAAAAAAAAAAAAAAAAAAAAAAAAAAAAAAAAAAAATCCTCGCAATTTATAATGTTATTTATCGCAAAATATTTTATTATAATGCGCAAGTATCCCGCTAGTGTTTTTACAACATAATGCTATTGAGTATCTCAAAACCAGTTTGATACTTTATATTAGTTCTCTTAAATAGGCATGACTAGTCTTAACAAAAGGTGTGTTGTTTTCAACACTATGAACTAAATAGATAATGTTTAACATGAAGATAAATATGTTAAGCTAACGACACAAATGGCCACCATTCACCAACCTCGATTAGGGGCTGCGCCGCATCCGGACGTGCGGTTTTAATCGAATCCATAGAACAATAAACTTTCTGTATAACCTTTGTGCAATTTTAGTAGATTCAACATTAGTTTACCTAAATTTTAGCTAAGTCCAGGCCTCCATTAGTCCATTTTGTGAAGTATATGACCAAACTAATAGTTATTGGGCTTCAGCCTTGTGTTTAACAAGCTAGTGGTTCTTCGGCATGCTGGGCTTAATTCCAACATGGCCCATTTCATGGGCAGATGTTTTTTTTTTGAAGAGCAAAGCATTTCATTAAACGAACAAAGTACATAAGCCAATATAACTACAACCTTCAGATGAAGGCTATAAAGAAAAGAAAATAAAACAAGAATTAAAAACAAGGGAAAAGAGAGAATAACCCGAGCCTGCAACGACCAAAGTAAACCCACCATCATGTCGTTGGAATAGCAATATCATCATAGATCTCTCTAGGTCTATTCACCCAAGACTTCCAGTTAGGAATGGCACTCTTCTTAGACCATCTATTAGAAATCCATAAAAGGGAGTTGGATTGAATCATAGCAAAAGTATCTGCGCCTAGCTCTTTAGGTTTAGATTCAATAGTGGCATGAGCCACCTTGTTTCTCCATTTCCACAAACACCAGAGAGTAACAAGACAAACTCCTTGAAAAATATTTTGAAGACGACGAGGAAGAAGTTTGGCAAAACTACCTGCTATTACGTCTTTAATAGATATGTTGTGTATCAATGATTCAATGTAGATACCCCCCACCAGCTAAGGCATTTGAACTGGGGAAGAATTGTTGAGAGAGGGAGATTAGCGTTTCAAACTGGGGAAAACGTAAAGTGCACGTATATATTTTTTTTTTTTAATTAAAATTATTTTACTTAATTATAGTCGTGAAAGTTTGGTAAAAATGCTCTAGTGATGTTTTTAGTTTCCACCAAAATGTCAAAAATTTCAGACTTGTGTCATTATTTTTTATATATGTTAAGTTATGGTTTCATTANGTGACATTCAATATATTGGAGTCGCACCCGCCACATTGGCAGACCCTCTACCACCACATACCCAGACTATGTTGTCTGAACCGGGTCCACGCTGGTTAGTGGGGAACGGCTTCCGCCCGGAAACCGTACCGCCTCCACACGAGTTTTCTCGCTGGAGTAACGGTCGGATGAAAACCGGGGCCGTCTTGGATTTGAACCTGCGCAGCTAACGGCTTACAGGCTCTCCTCTTCATTGCCTAATATCATTAGGTAAAGTAGCAAGTAGTGGTTTTCTAGTTTTCAGTCAAGTAGTTAGTGCTTCATCTTTATGCTCTTATTGTAATTGATGGCTCATGTCGTTCAAAAAAAATTAATGGCTCATGTTTGAAGCACCAGAAATAAAGTCTCACTCTCCAATTTATAATTTTTTATTTTCTTTGTTTCCAATCTATCCTTTATCTGATTAACCATTTTGTTATATGGCATTGGAGCCTCATTTAAGCATTGTCACGTATCTGCGATTCTTCTTGTCTATCAAGAAATTGGTGATCTTGTGGAAGAAGATAATATATGTGGAGAGAAAGGTGCGGTATACAATATGGAGTTGTCAAATGGGGGAAAGAATGTAAATACGGAGTAGTCACTATGGTGTTGAAAAGCTTGTTGTGCATGGAGGGTTTCCTCTAAGGTCAAGACTTATGGGACTTAGTTGCTAGTGGCGGACACTCCAGCAAATGCCCGTCTACTCAGAATGTACTATGTTCTCGAGTTGTTTTTTTAAAGAAAAGGAGGGGACGGGACAGTAAGGTAGAGAAGGGGAAGATAGTATATGGAAAATTGTTATTTTGTTTCGTGTTCTCGAGTCGTAAGGAAACGAAAAGGAAGGAAATATAATATTTACAAATATTAAACATAGTTTGATGATTTTGTCACAAACGAAATAAAATCAAAAAAGGATCTTAAATTTTTTAGTTTTTATACATTTACTTGATTAATCAAACCTCACGATGGAAAAACATAAATTCGCCCCAAATTTTTATGACTGTCATAATATCCAATAAATGCATAATTAAATTGTTTTTAAATTCATCGTGTATACAATCGGTATGAACTATAAAACATGAGTTCAATTTATATTTTATATTAATTTGAGTTATTAAATTTAAAACCATGCACCATTCATTATTAAATCGTGAAAGAGTAAAATGGTACGTGAGGTAGATTACAATGTGAATGACAAGGTTAGAGTTGTAATTTTACAAAATTGTTAACTTTGCAAACTGCTTTCCTCTCTTTTCCGCCCAATTTTGGACGGATCACTTTGATTACAAAATTTATTGAGCATCCCTTCCTTTCCCTTTCCCTTTCCCTCCTCATTCCTTCCCTTCTAAAAAACTCAAGAACATCATATTTTTTTCTGTTTCCTTCCATTCCTTTCTTTAAAATACAAAACTTAAGAGTTAAGAAAACAGTAGGTAGTTTGGGAAACGCTTGAAAGGTTATTTTACAAGAAGTACACAAGATTACAATTCTTGGAAAATGAACTAATTATGTCAACGCAAGGTGGGATGTCCATTTCTGAATATTCTTAAAGGTCAAAAGCCTTTGTGCTAAATTTCAGAACTCGATGTAGATGAAAAGATCTATGAAGTGAGACTACATCGTTTTCTCATTCTGGGATTGAAGGAGTATACTCCCTTTGTTACCTCTATTCAAGGGTGGGAAAAACAACATTCTGTCGAAGAATTAGAAAATCTTATTGCTAATCAGGAGGATTTATCCAGATGTGGTTCTCTTTTCTAAAGGAAAAAAGTAACAAAAAGAGCACGCCGACTTGAGCAAGAAACCTGAATGTGAATCAAGTACTACGAAATCTTATGATGTAAACTCACAAAATCACATAGGCCTGCCCAAGTGCTACAGATGTGGTAAGATTGGACACATCAAAAAGAATTATAGAGTAAAGTTTTTCAAATGCAAATGTGGCAAGTCAGAGTGAAGGAAATGAACAGCTCAAGTGGGAACAATGCTTTGTCACATAGATAATTGAAAGAAGGGAGACCACTGTCACTAAGTGGATGGCAGATCTAGTTCTATACAATGAGGAAAGTTACAAGGAATGGATAGTTGACTCAGGTAGCTCTCATCATGTTTCTAGAAATGCTTCACTTCTCTTGTAGGTACGTCAACACAAGGAAGAGCGGGTCAACATCACATCCGATGATTCAACTCATCCTGTAGAAAAAGAAGGTGTTGTAAAGATTAAAAATGGTGACGAAGGGGCTGTTAAATTGGAAGATGTCCATTATGTTCCAGGTTTGAAAAGAAACTTCATTTCAGTTCCTCAAATTACTGATTTTGGGAAATATGTTTTATTTTGGCCTAGTGACGTGAAGATACTTGAAAATGTAGAAATTTAGCTGTTGATGTTATAGTGATCAGTGAAAAGAAAGGCTTGTTAATTGTGTAATCAGCTGGTGAAGCATATACAAAGAAGACAAGCCACAATAATATTGCAATGATTTGGCATGCTCTTTTGGGTCACATAGGTTATCAATTATTGTAGAAGATTTCTTCAAAAAGGTTACTTGAATGTATAACCGTCTTACAACATGTTCGTGAAGATGTAATTTGCCAAGCATATCAACTTGGGAAATCACATCGCCTTCCCTTCCAGAATTCAGTAAACCGCAAATCCACTAGCTTTGAGCTTGTTCATGCTGATTTGATGGGACCGACGAAACCATCAAGCTATAGTGGATATTATTATGTCATTGTGCCTGTAGATGATTTTTAAACGTACATTTGGGTGAAGTTTTTGAAAGAGAAAAGTGAAGCCTTAAAAGTATTTGTTGAATTTAAAAATAATGTTAAAAAAGGAGGAGTTTTGGAAGAAAACTTTTGTTGAATTCAAAAATAATGTTGAATTCAAAAATAATGTTGAATTCAAAAGTGACGTGGACCAAAATAGTTTAAAAAGAGACCGAGATATCCACACAGGATCCTAGCTATCTAGGTTAAAAGTACCACCAAGTTAGTGGTGAAAACAGTTCTGGACCACCGAGATACAAAACCAAGGTACTATCTAAAAATTTAAAAACTCAACAAAAATCAACCAAATCCTCATTTTCGATGTTTGTAAACCAATTCTATACCGATAGAATCTATCCAAAACCCATTTAAAAGCTTTCAAACCTAAAAGTTTTGAAACTTATCCGTAAAGTTTTAGTTTTTGATTTTGTGATCTTTCTCGATTGTGTACGAAGGTACTAAATCAATTTCAAAAACTGTTTTGATTGAGGTTTTTGTAAAGTTTTCACTCCGAAATCATGTGTTGGCTGTAATACCAATTGTAGGTCACAATAATATCAAGATCCGAGTTACACAATATAAGATATGAAGATTACGAGAGAAAGACAAAAAGTAGAAAATGGGAAAACTCCATTACTTGCACATACATGCTCTTCGTGACCCAAACTGGCAAAAGGCTATATTAGAAGAATATAATGCTTTGATTACTAAAGGTACGTGGGTACTTGTGCTTCCTCCAGCTAATGTGAATGTTGTTCATTCTATGTGGCTTTTTAGGAATAAGTTTCATGCAGATGGCTTGTTAAGTCGGTACAAATCGCGACTTGTTGCTAATGGTCGTAGTCAGCAACAGGGGATTGATTTTGATGAGACTTTTAGCCCGGTTGTTAAGCCGGCTACTATACGGACTATCTTCAGTCTTGATGTGTCTCGGGACTAGCCTATTCATCAGCTTGAAGTGAAAAATGCCTTTCTTCATGGTCACTTAGTTGAGACAGTATATATGCATCAACCGCCCGGGTTTGTTAATTCTAATCACCCTGATTATGTTTATCATTTGCAGTGTTCATTATATGGGCTTAAATAGGCCCCTCGTGCATGATTTTAGTGCTATGCTAGCTTTGCTACACGAATAGGTTTTTAGCATAGCAAAACCAACATGTCTTTATTTGTCTTTCATCCTGGTTAGGACGTTACATATCTTTTGTTATATGTGGATGATATTATTCTTACAGCTTCATCTGCAGCTCTTTTACAACATATTATTGGCCTTCTTCATAGTGAGTTTGCTTTGATTGAACGTGGCTCCCTCAACTGTTTCCTTGGTATTTCGACTCAGAGATCAGCTTCTGGCATGTCCTTGTAACAGTCGAATTTGAAAAGGAAATTCTTGAGTGCACCCATATGCAGAATTGTAACCCTTGTAAGAATCCTGTTGACAATGAGTCCAAGCTTGATCCTTATGATGATCATGTCAGTGACACTACTTTATACTACAACCTTGTAGGTGCTATTCAGTATCTCACTTTTACGCGACCGAATTTGTCTTATACTGTGCAACAGGTATGTCTTTATATGCATGACCCTCATTATCCACACTTTACTGCTTTGAAATTTATTTTGCACTATGTTCGTGACACTATTAATCATGGTCTTCATCTTCATGTCTCGACTACTGCTCAGCGTACTGCATATACTGATACTGATTGCACTGGTTGTCCTGTCACCCAATGGCCTACTTCTGGGTATTGGGTATTTCTTGGTGATAATATTTTATTGTGGTCTGCTAAGCGACAGGTTACCTTGTCTCATTCCAGTGTTGAGGCATAATATCTGAGTGTTGCTAATGTGGTTGCTGAGACTGCTTGGACCGCAACTTGTTACGTGAGTTGCATGCCCCTTTGTTTATTGCCACTTTGTTTTATTGTGATAATGTTAATGTTGTTTATATTCTGCGAATCCTGTTTAGCATCATCGTACAAAACACATTGAGATTGATATTCACTTTGCCTGTAACTTTGTTGCTTCGGGACAAGTTTGTGTCCTTCATGTGCCTTCACGATTTTAGTGTGCGGGTAGTTTTACTAAATGACTTGTTGCTGCTTTGTTTCTTGATTTTCGCTCCAACTTGAATGTTCAAAGACCTCTCTTTCAAACTGTGGGGGAGTACTAACGTAATATATTAGCCAAGTTTATTAATTTCTATGTATGGGCTTGCAGCCCAACTGGCATTTGACCTTTCATGCATATATTTATATTTGATTGATGATTAATTAACCTAATAACAATTTTTTCAAAAGTATTCCGATATGTATATTTAATTGTGAGTTAGTAAAGAACTTTCTTCAAAATATCGTTTTGGTACGTGAACTATAAAATGTTTCATTAAATGTTACAAAAATTTTGAAAGTGTTCAAATATGCACATTTAAGTGACGTGTCAAATAAAAAGCAATAACATGTGTTATATTCTAAGAGCACACACAATGGTAACACAGGTTATATCTTAACACACCGCCACATCAGCTTTAACCTTTTCACCTTAACTCACAAAAAAACACCCACAATCATAACTCAACCTTAACTCACTTTAACTCAACTTTTCAAATATTTTCAAATTCAACCCTAAACTAAAACTAATACTTCATTTATTAAAAACCATAACATTCATTCTTAAAATATATTACAACACACACTAAAAAAAATACATTACGAAATAAAAAATACATTACGAAATAAAATAAAAAGAAAATACATTACGACATTAAAAAAATATGAAATTAAAAAAAAGTTACAACACAACACAATTATTCATTCTTGATGCTTTTGCAACCCGTATTTTTCAATGACTTGGCCCTTTTCCATGTTGACCATCGTCACATATTGTGGATCCCTGCCGGCAGTGTCGACCAACAAAAATTCAAACTCCTTCAACCGTAGTTGTGTGTATTGGTTTTCTACGGTCGCTTGGTAAGCCTTGGAAGCATCTTCACGTTTTATCCGATACTCCTTCAGTACTCCTTCATTGGGCCGACGAAACATATCCTTCAGTACTCGTGCCCCCGGTGCTTGCCATTGTCTCGGATTTTTGTTTCTTCGCTGCCCGATTTTTTCCCATCGGGCGTAGTTGTGCATCATGACCAAACAACGCCTCGTTTGCTTGGCTTAGGACATCACCGGTTAAATCAACCGTATCCGGCGCGTCCCATTTCTTATGACAACGCAAAACACCCGAAGCCTCCTCATTATTAAACGGCGCGTTTTTGTGCTCGTTACGATACATTTCTTTGGCCCGTGTGAGGAGATCCATTTCATTTTCTCCACTTTTTTGATCGCGTTGGGCACGTTTGAAACACGAGTTGAACTTTTCGCAATCACGGTTCAACGTTCTCCACTTTCCTTGGATCATATCTTTGCCGCGTTTATGAAAACTGTTTTTATTGAACTCATTTTGAACCCGCTGCCAAAACGCATCTTTCGATTGGGAACGACCGATTTGTGAATCCTCGCTCGCGGCCACGTAACACTTTGCAAGTAATTTTTCTTCACTTGCTTGCCAACGTTCGACTTTGTTTCCTTCTTCCTTTTCGTCATCATCATCGATTGGTGCGGGTTCTTTGTTTTTTTTAGATTTTCGTTTACCACTATGTTTGAATTTCTTTTGTGGAGATGTAGGTGTTTCGGAAACTTCTGTGTTTCCATTTGGGATTGTTGAGTGAATTTGAGATTTGGGAAATTGGAGTTTAAGGTGTTTTGTTCTTGGCTTTCTTGCCAAAATTTTAGCGCTTGACGTTGTCGGAAAGGTTGGGTTCTCCCAATTCGGATTTGACGATGAACCCGCGTATGGGTTCCCCCACCCACCGAGGAGGTTCGTAAGCGAGTCATTGTCGTTGTTGTTTCCTTGAGACATTTTTTTC
>LBNU01003667.1:0-10184 GCA_014162995.1 Artemisia annua | reverse complement strand
TGAGTTACGAGTGGTGATAGAGATGTTTCTCAGCCCGTGAAGGGTACCCGAGTAATGGAAATAACGTAGAGATCAAGGAAATGGTGGTAGTGTGTTCGTGTTGGTGGCAGTGGTGTTCCGGTGACCTAAACACTTGAGATATATAAACTAAGGATTTACCGGTAGGACAAATTATAAAAAAAAGTATTATACTTGCCACAAATTCATCTTCTGGGTAGTGGTGTAACTTGCTACCGGTTGAGCAAGTCACATAGTACCCTGAAGATGAAAAAAAGACGAGTTTATTACCCTGAAAATGAAAAAAAAAAAATAGTTCGCTACCCAGAAGATGAAAAGGTGGCAAGTATAATGTCTTTTTTAATAATTTGCCCTTTATTTATTTATTTATTTATTTATTTATTTTTACAAATATATCCGTTAGTTTAACGTGGGGGTGGAAAATGTAAAATTTTTTGAAATATATCTGTTAGTATACGTTACAAGGGGTTGGATGATTTATTATTATTATTATTATTATTATTATTATTATTATTATTATTATTATAACAAACGAAGCATGTTAAAGCTGAGTTAACTGGGTAACGTCCCACGTTAACGCCCAGCTAACGCAAGAACACGCAATGGGTAACGCAAGCTTAACGCGCGTTAACATGGCCTTAATGCAGGTTTTATGTTAACGTTGCGTATGCTTTGAGTATCACACGTTATCCAAATGTACATATCGGAACAGTTTTCAAAAGTTTGAACATTTATATAAACGCTTTTTAATTCACCTACCAAAACATGAAGAAAATTCATTGTTATTTAGTTACATAAACCATAAAAACTATCTAACATAAAACAAATGTTACTTGTCGTGTGAGGTATAAATATTATCCTACCAATGTTACTTTTGGATACGTGCGACTTAAAAGAAGTAATAACGCATTGAAATAAACCATATACTACGTATTATTTAGTTGGGTTATAATCAATAGTAACGCCAACTATTATTTGGTTTCTATGTTGGCTAGTCGGCTTTTTATTCAAGCACAACCTTTGACACATAAGAAAGGGTTTGAATAACTATCAAGTCTAGCGGTCCAAAAACCAGAACCCAACTGAACCGGGCTGATTTTTGGTTTATTTGTTTCAAGTTTTAACAAACCGGTCGTTGGTTCTAGTTCCAGCCGGTTATGTCCGGTTCTTGCATTGTGCTCTCACCCTATCGAAGAACATAATATTTCAACCTCAAAACCGTACGAGAAGAAAAAAATAATAGCATTAAAAATAAAATGCACCAAAGGGAAACACGAAAATACAATTGAAAAATTAACACTTGTTTGTTGAATAAAAAATGTAATCACCTCCACTGATAATATCCCAAGCTACTAATAATAAGCTCCAACAGAAACATGCATTGTCATGTTAATTTAATTACTATAAGTAATCTATTCTACTAGTATGTATTTATTATACGATACAAAAACACTACTAGCTAGTTCCTAAAAGAGTCGATAATTGAGACTACGGCAATGAGTTCAAGTCCAAATCAAAAGCTCTTGTTGACTTTCTCGAGCCACATACATCGCGGTGACATATTCTCTTCGTGTTCCTTGTGGTTGTCTCCGAGCTCGATAACACTGAGTTAAATGAAGTGGTTTGGTTTATGTTCGCAGATGATCCATCGACCTCGTCCTGAATATAATATGTGACAAATTATTAGCTTGGCTATAATCAGAGCCTATAACTAGAGAGAATATATATATAGTACTTGTATAAAAATCTTATGTTGAAAGAATCTTGATAGGGGACCTAATACATGGGCCTAATCATGGACCTAATGCTTAAAATACTTGTACAGTATACTTGTCATGGGCCTAATCATGGACATAATGCTTAAAATACTTGTACAGTGACCTAATGCTTAAAATACTTGTACAGTATACTTGTACAGTGCATGCACTGTACAAGTATTTTAAGTATTAGGTCCATGATTAGGCTTATGTATTAGGTCTATTAATCAAATTCCATGTTGAAATATGAGATTTAGGAAATATAAATCAAAAGTTGAATCAAATATAAAGTAACACGTGTATTGCAAATTCATCGGAGATTATTTTAGCAATTTCACACCATGTATCAGAAACTGAACGTGACAATTATAAGTTTTGTCATGTTGAAACTCGAGTGACTTCATTCATAATGAAACTGTATTTTTATGGTGATAAACGTAGTCTAAATCATTAAACTTCTTATATATATCATCTTCAACCCTTGTTTAACGAAAAATTGTTGCATATCATATGTGTGTGAATTTATATGGTGTTTTAAAAAAGGAAATCCAAGAACTCGTTTAATGACTCGGATTTGAAATGATTATACACATACACCTATTTATCAAACACAGATTTATGTTTTTAACCTTAATTACAGTTTGTTAATTCAAACAAACATATGCAAAAGTTTCCGTAGTTAAAACATAAAATACCTCTGAATTTAGGTCCGGGACAACATTACGACGCTTTCGCTTCATCGAAACACCTTTGTCACCCGTAGAAACCTCTTCGCTGCTAGACGAACTTGCTGCGGGTGGCACAACTTTATTATCAATCACTAAACCATCCGTACAGCTTGTACCATCATTACAACCAACTTTTTCTTCTTTATCATCGTTAGAAACTACACCTTTACCAACACAAGTACCACAAACTGACACCGTGGACGATGAAAGTTTCTCACCGGAAGCTGTCCACGGTGTCGGGGATTGGCATACATGACAAAGAAGGTTTCTTAAATGTTTTGCTACTAAAAAGTTGGCAGAATGAACGGTTGCATCGCATGTCCAACATAAGTTTGCCCGGTCTGAATCGCAGTGGATCGTAGCAGTTGATTTACAAAGCTCACATTTCTTCATCTTGTTCAACAATTTCATGTTTCTTGTTTTCTCTCTTTTTTTCTTTCTCTATATAAAAAAGATATACAATTGGTTTGGAAAGCAATGGAAGGAAAACAATATAAGGAAAAACTTGTGATTTGTAGACGAATGGAAAAAAAAGAAACACTTGCTATCAACTATTGAAACCACCCTGCCTTTCCATATAAATAACAAATATGCCACTGTATTATTCTGTGGAAGAAAAATATAATTTGTAGACTTTTCGTACCAAATTCATGTTTAGGATTATGTAACGTGCTTAAGCATGCATATAAGTGTGATGTACGAGGTATGCAATTATTTTAGGCTTTAAATTTTCTAAAGACCCAAATTTTGCAATAAATTTTTATCTTGGGCGTCAAATACTTATACACAAATAGAAAATGTTAAAATTTTAGATATGCATGTTTAAAGTTTTACATAAAATCTACTACTGTAAACATCAATTTAGCTTATAAAAGCAACATGTTTTCATGGTCCGTTTAATTAACATGATATGTTAATGTTTTATTTCAATTCCTCACTTTTATTTGAGATTTGTTAACAACTTTATAAGTCATTTCTTTAGTGTCTACTGAATAACCAAAGTCATCACTTTAGTTTTTGCTAGTTACTTTACTAGTTCCGTTATAAGTTTATCATGTCTCAAAATAGGTATTTGAATTTAAACAAACAAAATGTTTCTAAAAGATGAAAATATAATTTTATCAAAAGACGTTTATCTCTCATATTAAACCGTGTGAAACAGGAAGTGAACATTACTTAACGCGGATGAATTATCAAATTAAAGAAGTCAAGGAAAATAACTAGAATTGAAAGGGTCTTATTAAGTTGATGATGCTAGGGGTATAATCGTCTTTTTGAGATTCGAGAGACAAGAAATTTCAAAGACGTCAACTACCTTGTAATCAACTAAAATGGTTTTGGAATGTCAAGATGACATTCTAATGGTACACGGTGTGATGGGTCTCACTCTTCTTAAACCTTGTGCAATTTGAAATTGAACATTTAGTTTTTGACGGAGGGAGTATATGATAATTTTGAACTCAGCATTTTCCCGTCATCTTGATCCTCACCAGAAAGTCACTTCATTGGAGGTTGCATTGGCTGAGCATGATTAAATCATTACAACAATAACAACAATACCCAATCCCGCAATAGCGATTAATCATTACAAAAACTGCTGATAAACTTTCCTTACTAGTTGAGAACTGTTTAATGTCTAAAATCTCCAATTTGAAGTTTATTAGCCGATTTTATAATTGCTTGACCCATTTTAATCCAATTAAAATGTTACTCTGTATGCTAATTAAACATGATGGAAACTGAGTAGTGTTTCTAAGAAAACATGTTCTTGTGTACATTATGTTCTATATGAACTCATTTTTCACTGTTTTCTTACCAAGAACCTAGCTTTACTACACCATCAGCGATAACGAAGCCTGACAATAAATCATCATCCCGGGGAAGAATCTTTGCTTTTGCTATAGCTGGTTCAGCCCTGATTCTTTTCTCACTTTGTGGCATTAGCTATTGTCTTTATAAAAGATCGGGGAATCGAAGAAGTAAGTCATTCAGAATACTGAACTAATTTAAACTTTGTTCTTAAATTAGTACTGATCTTAGTCCTTATTTTAAGCCTAAAACTAATGAACGGCTTACAACATCGGCAACTTTATTATAAAAACACAGAAATAGACCAACAAAGCTTAGAGATTCAGTCCAATAATATGCGGAGACGAATGAATGAGTTACTTCATCTAGATCACTCTAAAGAAGATGACAGAGAAGGCATTGATGTTCCATATTTTGAGCTGGAAAGCATAATAGCTGCTACTGATGACTTTGCAGAGAAAAATCGGCTAGGACAAGGAGGTTTTGGCCCTGTCTACAAGGTAAAAAAATTAAAAAAGTATATAAATAAATAAATAAATAAAAATATAAATAAATAAAAAATCCATGTGAATTTGTATCTACGAGTGGTAGTAATTAACTAAATTAACTATGAATACTTGATCGATGATCAGGGTATTCTTCCTGGAGGCCAAGAAATCGCTGTTAAGAGGTTATCAAGCCTCTCTGGACAAGGATTGCAAGAATTCAAAAATGAGGTTATACTGATTGCTAAACTTCAACATCGAAACCTTGTTAGACTACTAGGATATTGCGTTAGTGGAGATGAAAAGATGCTGCTTTATGAGTTCTTGCAGAATAGAAGCTTGGATCTGTTCATATTCGGTTTGTCTCTAAATTTATATGCTTAGGTTTTCTTATGAGCACAAAAGTTTACACAAACACTAATCAAAGTAAGTATTATTTTATTTTTTGCAAGATCCAACACTGTGCACATCATTGGACTGGGCAATGAGATTTAATATAATTATGGGAATCGCTAGAGGACTTAATTATCTTCATCATGATTCACGGTTGAGGATTATCCACAGGGATCTGAAAACAAGTAATATTTTGCTAGACGAGGATATGAATCCAAAAATTTCGGATTTTGGTTTGGCCAGAATAGTTCATGGAAAAGATATGGAGGCTGTCACCAACAGAGTTGTGGGAACCTTGTAAGTTTAGTTATTGGTACTCTAGTTTCTTTAACAAGGGAACAACAGGTACATAGAATTGGAAGTGGTTATTTTGTGTAGCTAAGAGTATTCCGGGCTTTCCAATATTGGGAATATATTGTTTTTAATAAACAGACTTTAGCTATTCAGTATGTCTATTAGTGTATAATATACCTCCTCTAACAAAAACTTTGTGTTCTTCAGTGGTTATATGTCTCCAGAGTATGCACTGGACGGTTTGTTCTCTATAAAATCTGACGTTTTTAGCTTCGGTGTGGTAATGCTTGAGATTATAAGTGGGAAAAGAAATATTGGATTCTATCAATCTCAGAAAAGCATAAGTCTATTAGGCTATGTAAGTTTCCGTAGATTTTACAGTTGTCATCTAATTTTTTTTATTATTAGTTATATAATTTGTATATCTGAAACTATCTCAGGCGTGGAGTTTGTGGACAGAAGATAAGCCGTTCGAATTGATGGATCAGATACCATTGGCTTCTTGCAATTCAAGCGAGGTACTGAAGTGCATAACTGTTGGACTTTTATGTGTACAAGGCGACCCTGATGATCGTCCGACCATGACTAATGTGGTTATGATGCTTGGAGGAGATATAGTAACCCTCCCAACTCCAAAAGAACCTGCATTCATTACAAGAAGAGAGCATGTTATCTCTTCTTCCTCTAGTTCGTCTAAGCCGGATACGCTAACAAATAACATGGTGACAATTACTGAGTTTGAAGGACGCTAAAAAAGGTATTTCTTTATAAAACCTTATAGGGTAGTTGTCTTGATTGTAGTTGTAATTGTAATTGTGTACAAATACCTAATAATGCATATCTATATATGCTAGCTACATAGCATGGGTAAATAAGCAACTAAATCACAACTCTAATGGGTACAGCCCATCTATACAACTGGAGCCGGCCTGTCTATAGTCTGATTTGGTCTAATACGTCCTCGCAAGCTAAGGATGGGGTACGACTTGTAGCTTGTACATAGAAAGACAAATCGAGGAATTGACAATGGCTTTGTAAAAATATCTGCAATCTGTTCATTTGTTGAAATGTGTTGAACTCGAAGAGCCCATTGAGCAAACTTTTCCCAAACAAAGTGATCTATTTCCACGCGCACTACAAAATATGTGTCATTTTCTGAATAAAAAAAGTCGGTAAAGGTCAATAAACAGTCAGTAAATCCTTTTTTGTTTACTCCCACTAAAGGAAAAAAGGTCAGTACTGCAGCCATCACTAAGGTCTTTGCTGTCTTTAAATTTTATTCACCAAAGGTTAAAAAGTTACTTACACTTGGGTTTAGTCAGCCTAGGTTCAAGACTGTAACAAGTAAAATTGATTTTGTGACACAATTTAGTCAGTAAAAGTGTCTAATATAAAAGAAAATTTAAACATTTATTTTGATTTCTGCATTAATTTAATTATAATATATCTCAAATAAAACTGCACAATAATTTACACAAATTAATTCTATTGCTTGATGCATAGTTGATTCTGAGTTTACATGAGACATATTTCAAATTGGAACAACAATTCAAATAGAAGACAATGTCATCTGTCAATTCGAGAGCCAAAAATTAAAAATAACCAGTAAATTTTTTGTCCCTATGTTCGGCTTCACTTGGATCTACCCGCATCTTCTCTGTTACATAGGAAAAGCCACCACATAAGTGAAACAATATAAACAAACTTGCTGTGCACCCTACTAATAAGCAACATGAGTCAAACAAGGATATCACAATATTTTTAACTAGTGTTCCTTTTGAAAGGTTTTACCTGTATGGAACCACCCATCCACAAAGACGGCATTAGCAATGGATGTAAAGTGTCCGACACAACTCTCAGCAAGACCTATCATTACAGATTATAAGATACACTAACCAGATTTAAAAAATCAAGTATACAAAATCTATCATGTTATCCAAAATTAAACAACAAATACACTTCCGCGAATTGATAATCAAACCAATGTACTTACAATATCCTTCTGAAAAGAGAGTACATGCCACTCTTAAAAATTCCTCAAGTCGAAAAATTAGAGAAAAGTTAACAATTGTTCACAAGATTTAACTAAAAAAACAGTAATTAGACCTTATCGAAAACTAGCAGATCCAATGGAGGGGCTAATTTGTCTTGCTGTAGACCTGCAAGACAAGACCACCAAAAAGTTAATATAAGCAAATATTTCCTTCTGTTTTCTTTAAAGGAGACTATATCCAATATCACATTAATGAAATAGGGAGTATAATTTAAAGATAAATACATGGGGAAAAAAAAGACAGTTGTACACAGCCCAACCTTTTTTTTAATTTTTTGCTGAGCACTGGGTAAAGACAATAACATCAGCCCCAAGCCTCATGGTACTTGTCTTCAAAGTTCAAACCATTACCGTATGTCAAAAGTATGACAAAAGGAAATAAACAGCTAAAATGAAACTTATCCTCATCCCAAAGTATAATCTTCCATCAAACATAAAATAGGTGCTTTTGATCAAATTCACATGCCTTGGTATACATTGTGAATACCAAACCAGTTTATCCCTCAAAAGGATGTTACTTGTCCTTTTTGTAAAATCATTCCAGACTCACATAGTCATTTATTCTTCCAATGTACATATACTACTGAAGTGTGGAATGTGATGAAAAATAGAGCAAGAATCACTACAAATGCTTGGAATTGGGTTGATATTGTGGAAGATATGGCTAAACAGAAGAATCATAACAGCATATGGTGTGTAATTGGAAAATTGTGCTTGGCTGCAACTGTCTATTATGTTTGGCAAGAAAGGAATAAAAGGATTTTCAGTGATGAGGTGAGGAATGAACAAGTATTGTGCAAAATCATATGTGATGAGGTTAGATCAAGATTAGTATCTCTAAAAACCAAAAAGTCCACTGCAGTTATGTTAGCAGCCAAAGAATGGGATGTGCAGTTCAACTAAAATGAGAACAGAGGACTTAAAGGGGTGTTTGGAAGAATATGCAGCTTGGAAGTTTGAATTGAATTGGCAACACAGGAATGAAGTGATTGATTTGGCAATCAAACAAGAGCAATTATTCATCATTGGATTGCTTTTGTTCTATTATATCAGGCCATTGCATTGTGGAGATACCTTGTATCTTGGAGTCCTAATTGGTATGACTGTACCTATTATAGCATTATTGTTGGTTCAAATCTGGCCTAGGGAGGAGATTGGACAGCAATGTATGTCTGTATAGGAGGTCTAATCAATATGGATGTACCATAAAGTAGGGTCTCACTATGTGAAGGGTAAATGGCTGGGGGGACAGTGCATGATGGGTGGAATAGAGAGGAATGAAAGATGATCCTTCTTGGTCCACCCAATGCACTGTCAAGGAGGTAAGGTTGGTCATCATGGAGGGAGAGTGTTCCCAAGCAACTGAAGCCTTCCTTAGAGAGGGAAATGTAGGTTGTCTTGGCAGAGCCCCCCCATGGATGGGTAATGGGTTCCTAGTGATGCCACTCCTCATTTCTACCTTGTTTACTGTGGTGGCAGGATGAGTAGCTTGGTAGAATGAGGTAGTGGAAATGTAGCTAGATGGTAGGTGCTTCAAAGGTGAAATGAATGTGTGAGATTGATTGATGAAACTGTAATGTTGGCAGAATGTTAACAAGGAAGATGCCTGAGTTTCTAGTATCATCAGAGATAGAATGTAGTGTGTCAGACTTAGTCTGAATGTTAGTTAGTATGAATAAGTGTAGTGAATGTTTCTGTCTTGTTTAGATTTGGTGATGTCAAGTCTAAAGTTCTATTCTTATATTGTATATCTTGGAGATTAATATAAATATTTTCACATTTGCACCAAAAAAAATCAAATTCACAAGTTCACTTACATTGTCCAGTAGTGTCTGCAACCTTGCTTTCCAAAGAATATCCAAGAGACATGCATTTTCCCAACTTATCTTGGTCCATCCCACAACCATTATCTACAGAAAGTTGTGGGAAGAACGGTTATGAGTGGCTAGATTAGAGGTGGAAATTTCGACCCATTTACTTAGGAACAGGACAGTTTGAGTTGTGTTTATCTGATAAGGGTTAAATGTGTCAGATCTAAGTGTTTAGCTAAAAGGTAAAAGGCCAAATGGATCAGATAGGTTGAAATTACATTCTCTTAGTGATCATAACTAACACATTAATAATCTATTAAAAGTTTGAGAATAATGGCGTAGTTCAACCCAACCTGTCATGTACAAAAACTGACCCATTTCAACCCGATCCCCTCTGACACGGCAACCTGTCCAGCTAGCAATCTCTAGAATATCCCAACCCACGTCCTAGCTCAGTAAAACCTCCTACACAACTAACCATACACACTAATAACCCGTATATTTTGTGGATTGACTACAATCTTCCATTTATGATTACAAAGAGACATGACACATCATTCATCACGTACAAGATGACATAAAAGGGGAAGGCCTAAACCAACAATTAATTAAAAGTGAGTTAATAACTAACATATAGTACATACAGGATTGACAGATCGACTTCCGATGGCAGAAGCAATGTGAACGGCAGAATTGTAATCATCTTGACTAGATAACAATGATAACCACCCGCCTGTATAAATCATTTGAATTCCAGGCATCTGTAGATTTCATACTCATAAAACACATATGAATAGATAATGTGTGTAGCTTTAGCTCAGTAATTTGATGACAAC
>LBNU01003666.1:4447-15476 GCA_014162995.1 Artemisia annua | reverse complement strand
ATGAACAGTATTCGAGGATGAGATCAATCACAGCCGAAACATCTCCCAGCTTAAGTGCATCCTTTTTTCCAATCAACAGAATAAAACTGGCGGCACTAGCGGTCATACTTTCCTCACCCTCCTGCGTCAATAACCTAAAAGTTATCTTTTTTGAGAAAATGAATAGCAGTCGAGAGCGATGAGATAATTAGGCCGAAATATGTGCGTTTGTGAAAATTTGTGAAAAAAGAATATAATATATACCCTTCCCCGTGGTTAAAGACTTTCTAGCCGGGACCAGTAGTGTGGATGCCTTGCCGCGAATACTTGATATAGCATCCATTTTCTTCTGGACCTACGGCAGAAAGCCCTGCGAGACTGATCGCGACCTGTTTGAATCCATCTACTAGAGAAAGATCTATCATCCTCACAATATGTGGGCCATAGAATTTGAGAAAGGCTGACACGTGGACACCTTCCCCGGTTCCCGAGGTGCATTGTCAACCCTTTTTTGTGACTAAGTCATCACAACGTGTGGATTGGCGCGGGATCTTTTGAATTCTTCCCGCGCACAAGTGGGAATGATTTAACTGGCGAATGAAGTCTAGCATACGCACACAATGCATGTGCGCACACTAGACTGGGGAATGATGACGTATAGTCTACACCGGTCATGAACCCGTTCGGTAAACAATACCGGTGGATAGCCCACAATGCGTGGGCCATAATGGCACGTAAATACGTAGCTCCGGCCACGAGGCCCAAAGCCCAATACGTATTTATGGAACGGATAAAGGATTCTTTAAATTAGGAGGATATTTACCAAATATCCGATATAGGCGGATCGCCTTGGAGTAAGGAACAAGTAACCCTTATCGGTTACTTACCTATAAATAGAGGGGAACCTAACCCCTCACAAAGGTACGATTAGTCACGTAACCCTAACTATATACAACCCTAAACTACGATTACTTACTCTCACGCCGGAGGATAATCGGGGAAACAATCCTCGATAAGCCTAACGGTGTTTGTTTTATTCTTAGTGGCGCAGGTTTCAGACGATATCAAGCAATTGATACGGAGGGAGAACCCAAACAAGGAAGCCCAACTTTTGTATCAACAGGTTACATTTGACATAGAGCGGTTTAGAGCTTTTTAGAGTGATGAGCGGTGAGCAATGAGTGTTTTGATTTTTAGTAGTCGTTTGACAAAAGAGCGGCGAGCTTTGCTATCTATTAAGAATGCTTATTTTTCAAATGCTTCTTTAAGAAGCTGTGAGCGGTAAGCGCAGAGCTATTGCTACTGCTCACTTTTAACAAACACACATATAATTAGTTAATTAATATTACTATTTTAATACCATAATATTCAATAAACCGATTTAGCAATGTTGAATGACTTTTGTAAGTTTATTCCGCTACCCCACACCGTACGCTTTCTATTTATATATAGTGTGACAAGCTCTTAGCTCTAGTATACTTCAAAGTTTGGTTCTTTCTTTGGTGTCTCCAAAATTGTGTCTAAGATCATATTCAAGGAATAAAAATAGTTTTGCTGCTGTTCAAGAGACACTAGCTAGCTTCTTCAGGTACTTCTGTCCTCAATACTCCCATTTTTAGAAATTCTATATTAAGGTCAAACTTTATTTAATTCTCAAATTATCGACTTATATTATTGACTTATGATGATGTTAAATTCACAATCGATTTTGACGTACTCATATGTGTGGTTGCAATACTTTCTTTTTTCTTTTTACTAGTCTGTGACATTTCCTCACACCTTTTAGGTTTAACTGTACTTACTAAAACACCATCAAATATAGTAAGCTTTAAGGTTGCATAGAGTTCTAAATGTAATTTTGTGACTGTGAGTAGTCGAGAGCAAGATGGTAAAGTTGGGTTACTAATAATAAAAAATAGAGTAGTGCTATTTAGTCATTTAGACCTACAACACAAGCCTAAAAGATAATAGCTTGTTTCCTAACAAATCAAATAAAATGATGTTAGCTACGTCCTTAAACTGGAAAATAGTATATTCTGGTGTACCACTATTCCAAACACTAGTGACTAGTCTTAAAAGAGTTTTATGCATTCGGGGTGAAACAGATTTGATGCAAGCATACTAAATAAATTATGCTCTTTTATCCTTCGAAATGGTTTATTGTTTTAATGCATAGCTTTAAGATGATTAACAATAGAGCAGTGATACATGACGAAATGAGAGAACATAGATTTATACATATCATCGTTTGGAGAATTATTTAAATAGGCATAAAGAGTAAAATGATATATAATTAGATGTGCTATATCCCTTTAACATTCGTTCAACATATCCTCCTAATGGCACGAGATATTGGTCGATCATTCTTTTAAGTAAGTGAATGATTGACATGTGATAACATTTTTATGAAGAATATATGGTTAACGTTTAATGTTTAAGTATTTGGAGCTCTAATCTTATGATTAAACACACGCATATCATAAATTTTTGTCAGATCATAACTATCAGTTTGTAAAAGCATTTAAGTTTTGTATCTCAAAAACAAGTGAAGTGCATAGACGCAACAAAAAGAACTTCATACTTTTTTAATTACTGCATGTGCATGTGTTTTAGGCGTGAAGTTTAATGGGTTCTTCACATGTTTAAAGTGATTAACATGACAAAGCAGCGAACTAGAGACGAATAATTTTATCCACTTTCTGATTTTGTTTGTTTTATGAATAACGACGGTAAAAAATGGTAGTAATTAAATTATTATAATTTGCAACTAAAAACTTTTGAATTCGTTCTAGTAGTTATATTTTCTTTTGTAACAAAACTTCAATACTATAATTTAATGTGAAATTATTGTAACTTAATTAAAACTTAATAATAAGAATGACTAAAAATAATAAGATGTGTAAACTTTAAAAAAATTAAATTTTTTTATTGATAAACATCTCAAATACATTATACTAGTTATAGATTATAGGTTGTAATAATAAATTGCAGATATAGATTATAGATAGATTACAGATTGTAGCATATTATAGATATAGATGGTCGGGTAATCATGCGTTGCGGTTGATACCTGTATAAGTAGTTTTTTCACGAGTAAATATTTTTCCGTTATACATCTTTCGTGACAATAACTTTATTGATAGTGTTGATAAAAAAAAAAAAAAAAAAAAAAAAAAAAAAAAAAATCTCAATGGTGTTATACATATAAAGAACACTTCGTATTTCTTATTTGTAATTGTATTATGTGTAGAATGAGATGGTAAATCTTATTTGAATAGTGTTATTTTCATGCGAAATTATTTTTATTGTAGTCTAATTGTATTTATACCTTTTCAAAAAGTTTAAATGTATTGTAGTTTTTATATTTGAATTTATTGCATAATAGAAGTTATTGATTTTGTTAATATAATTTGCATGTTTATTAATTTCCAAAAATAAATATTTTAGATAACAATATGAACCCTTTTCTTGAATTGAGTAAATAAGGTGTAAGGGTAATATGTACCCTTTTCTTGGATTGTATATAAGTTACAAGGGTAATGTAAATTTACTTTTCTTAATTGAAAATTATGAGTTTTGATGTACAATTTGTATGTGTAATTAAAATAGTATGGTACTCGTGTGTTGCGATGGCGGCAAATATGTAAATAAATTCTGATGGTGTATATGATGCGTGGGTNTGTAGTCTAATTGTATTTATACCTTTTCAAAAAGTTTAAATGTATTGTAGTTTTTATATTTGAATTTATTGCATAATAGAAGTTATTGATTTTGTTAATATAATTTGCATGTTTATTAATTTCCAAAAATAAATATTTTAGATAACAATATGAACCCTTTTCTTGAATTGAGTAAATAAGGTGTAAGGGTAATATGTACCCTTTTCTTGGATTGTATATAAGTTACAAGGGTAATGTAAATTTACTTTTCTTAATTGAAAATTATGAGTTTTGATGTACAATTTGTATGTGTAATTAAAATAGTATGGTACTCGTGTGTTGCGATGGCGGCAAATATGTAAATAAATTCTGATGGTGTATATGATGCGTGGGTTTTGCAACCTTTGCACTTAGGTTTTACCTCTCAAGGGATTTTGAGAAGCTTACAACCCCCACCAGGCAGTGTACCTGACCGATGTAGTATAGTGAAGTGGCAAGTACCGGGGGATTGATCGTTCTCTCGGGGAATAGTGTCCTTAGGCTTGAAAAGCTATTCTAATTAGGTCTAAAGGTTGAGGGATGATTCTTTTTGTATTTTTATATTTTATGAAAGCAAGTAAAATCTCGGGTATTTGGAAGAGTGGGCGGAATTAGTTGCTAGTCAATTAACCCAAATATCTACTTATGCAAATAAAATAAAATGACAAGAAAAAGTAAATTGTTGTGAAATTTATATGAGAGAAAAAATGTGTTTACTTAGATTTCCTTATTCCCTAGCTATCTTTTACCGGTTAATTGGTTTGTTGTAACTCTGTGGATGATGGGTTGTATTCCTTTAAACCATTCGTAGGGCCGTGTACGATATTCCCTAACTCTATAAGCTCCTACTTCACTCCTATGTCGAGCCGACTAAAAACTCCTAACATGGGATCACTAGAATTCGCTTATGCATTAAATACAACCATATAATCGTAGTATACATCCGATTCATGTTTCTTAAGACGTTCAAGCAAGTTACCGTATAGGAGGTTAGCCAGTTTTCTTAAGCCTAACATCGACTTCACCTACCCACAACAATCACAAACAAACCAACAACATGTAATCAATAGCTAGGTTTCATTAGATCCAAGCAAACACAAGAAAGACCTAGCCTAGCATGTTAATTGAAAGACAAGCATAAGATATTATCAAACAACACATAGACATATTGATTGATTTGGAAGAGGACTTATCTTTAATTAAGCATCAAGGTCTCAAGGGTGAAAAACCCCTGAAAATACAGTAAAATACGAGCTAGGGTTTATCCCTAGGGTTCTCCCAAAAGTTGCACACTTATGAATGAAAATTAGACGAATATATATAGATTTTACAATCTGACGGCGTCACGTTATAGGGTGTGACGCCGTCACCTCGCCGCCAAAACTCTTCTCGGATTGCTCAGATCCACTTCTAACGCCGTCCCCCTTTAAACTTGTCTGGTCCGTCTCCCTTTGTGCTATAACGTGACGGCCTACATCCAATTACACGTGACGCCGTCACGTGTCATTCTTCCAGAATCTTTCTGGGGCGTCTAGTGCAAAAATCATCCACCTTGTTGTCAAAGAGTGACACCGTCACCTGGTAAAGCGTGACGCCGTCAGGTACTATTTCAAGCATATTTTGAGACTTTGTCGTTTTCTTCACTTTTATGCTCCAAAAACGTCCAAAATGCTTCCTTTTCCAGATTTCTTCTCCAAAGTACCTAAAATGACAAAATGAACGATTTAAGGCAATATTTGATCAAATAATTATGGATTAGGGCTTAAATGACCCCCTAAAAGCGTAACACTTTTCGCCTCATCATATAGGAGCTCTAGCCAAAATGGCTAGAGCCCATACACTCTAAACAGACCCAAGACAGGCCCATAACCGACATACTCTGGCTGGGAAGCAAGTTCCCATGCCTGATTATAGACAAACCAAGTCTGGATAACACATCCAAGCAAAGGTTAGATTGGGATCATATCCAAAAGACCATTACAACAGACAACATGTGTTATTACCTCATTAGCTTAGATGTAATGGTGGGAACATGTCGCTGATATGTGCATCGAACATACCTTGCGCCAAACGGAGCCAAGAATATAACATCATGTATCATTCTTGTCTCCTCCTTTGGATGTCCATCATGTGGGCCATCCTAAACCATTAGATTGCATCATGGGTGGCACAAAATCCTTAATGCATATTTATAAATAGAAGTCCATTTTCACTAAATGGACCAAATTGATTTCTCCGTGAAGCTAATCAATCTTCACACACTACAATATACACACACACGCACTCTATAATCGTCAAGTGAGTGTTACCTCAACTCTTGACTCTGGTTATAACTTGGGTTCCTTACCAAATGTGGAAAACCAAACATACGATTATTCTCTCCCCATACGTACCATACATAAACATGGTGTCACAAGGTGCTATAATCAATACAATAACAAGCCATTTTTTCCATTCACCGGAAATTTTTTGTTTTCATCGAAAAATTTGAAAACTTCATTTTTTACCACAAAAACCTTGATTCACAGTTACAAACATTTTTTTACAACCATGATAAATGAGAAAATCATTCAAAACTCCAAAACCATCACAATGCTCAATAGTTGCTTCACGTCCATATGTTTCAAACATGGATTATGGGCAAAGAGCAAAATAACGAGGTAATTGCGAAGGGTTATGTCCTTATAAGGATCCGGTGGTTACAACGACGGTACTTGCTTAGCAGAAAATTAGCTAAATCTACATGAATGGAGGCAGCCATCAGTCAACATCATGTACGACCAGTGTTTTAAGCAACTACATGGCAATGTTAGAAAACTAACCCGACCAGCAACTATTCCGCTCATTGGACTCTCTTCTGAGATATCCATACCTGAGGGAGTAATCGACCTGAAAAACATAGTGGGAACTCACCCATTGTCATAAATTTCACGTCGTGAAATCAAATTCCAGTACCGCATTCTGTTCGATAGAACAACAATACAACAACTATGGTCAGAGGTGTCAACGATCAGGTCACATGTGCAATTCCCAACTAAGTCAGGGATAGCCACAATCAAGAGCAATTATCCAGGAAAAGACATGGAGCTAGCAGCAACAGTGGACAACATGACCATCAAGGAGATAAGGGAAGCTTTACCTAGATAGAACGAAAATAAAGAAAAGGTGGTAATCAACAAAAATCACCGTGATCAACAAAAATCACCTTGATCAACCAATCGTCATCGGAAAACACCTCCTACCCTAGGTAAAAAATTAACTCGTTCAATTGCTAGCCAATAGCCTTAATGTTTTTACATGGACACCGGTCTATATGACATGCGTTCCTAGAGAATTCACGGACACAACCTCGGTCTAAACTGATACGCATCAGTAATTCTGTAAATGAGGAGGAGTGTCTCCTTAGAAAGGTCAAACTCCATGACCACTCAAGTCCGAGATATCATCCAGGCAGGAATCCTTCTTCCTATAAAATTTCAAACGTGGGTTGCCAACCCGGTCATGGTCAAAAGGGTAATGACACCTGGCGCATGTGTTTCGACTTCATTGACCTAAGCAAAGCATGCCCTAAATACAATTACCCACTCCTCCAATTGGCGGGATGCTAGAATCACTATATGGATTCAAATACAAGTGCTTCTTGGACACCTACAAGGGCTATCACCTGATTTTTGTGAGGAATTCAGACGAAGACAAGACAACCTTCTACAAAAATGAAGGGATATATTGCTACACAAAAATACTATTTAAGTTGAAAAACGCGAGGGCAACATACCAGACATTGGTATACAGATGAGTTCAAGAATCAGATAGGTGTCAACCTGGAAGCCTATATTGATGACATAGTAATTAAAAGCAACATGGAAGATGCATTGAACAGAGATCTTCTAAAAACATTTTAGAATCTACAAAGGATCAAAATGAAGTTAAATCTATCAAAATGCACTTTTAGAGTGGTAGAGGGACAAATCTTAGGGAGCATAATCAGCACGAGAGGCATCAGGGAAAACCCAAATTAGATACAAGCAATACTGGAAATGCAATCCCCATGAACCCTCACTCAAACTCAAAGCCTGAATGGTATGCTTGCAACTCTTAGCTGATTTCCATTGCGAGCTCCAGATAAGTCACTTTCAATTTCAAAGTAATCAAAGAACATGTGGCAAAAACAAAGTTTAAATGGCCATAAGAGGCTGAAAATGTGTTCCAAGCTCTTAAGGTATTCTAGACGAAATTACCAACCCTGGCATCTCTAATCACTGGCCGAATCTTAACAATATACCTAGCAGATTCCAACGAAGCCATATGATCAGTTCTGGTAGCCAAACAGGATAAACGACAAATGCCAATAAACTCTGTTCACTAGGCATTCAAATACGCAAACTTGCGATACCCGCCTATCGAAAAACTTGCATATGATTTCTTTATCACAGCCAAGCACTTAAGCTAGTATTTTTAGGCACACCCAATGAAAGTCATCATAGACCAACCTTTAAAACAAGTAATGTCAAAGCCTAAACACCCAGGACTAACTTACTACGCAGTCACCCTAGGGGAACATGAAATAACATACAATCCTAAGCATTCAGTTAAAGGGAAGGTAAATGATGATTTCCTGACAGAAATCGGCTACCAGGTAGACATACAACCAATAACAAAAGATGGCAAGAAACATACCACTCGGATAAAGAAAATTCCAGAACATGGCACGAACACATGGACAATGTTCACGGATGGAGCTTCAAGTGACGAGGGATCAAGAGCTGGAATCATTCTTACCATCCCAGACAAATAGGATTATACATATGCTCTACATTTCAAATTCACAACTTCCAACAATGAAGCAGAGTATGAGGGCTTGTTGGCAGATCTCAGGCTCGCAAAAACTATGTGAGTAACTAAACTCCGGCAAACAGTGGCTCGTTGTTGGTAACAAGCCAAGTATCGGGAAGGTTCGACCAGATCCTGGAGGCAAAGTAAAACTCTTGAGCTTCTAAGCCAGAGGACTGAATTCATTATGACGTGGCCTGTACTTAGTCTATTTTGAGACAGGAGTTGCCACTTTCTCCTTCTCAACCTCAATTAGCAGGATAACACCCTCCTCTGCCTGAAAAGTAGCAATCTCTGCAAGTTGAACGTCAACAATTCCTTTAGTGTTCCCAGGCGCAACATCCACATGAACACTGACTGCTTCAACTATAGTCTCTTCCTTGAGTTGGATGAACTCATTCATGTTAAACACTACATGAAGAAAAAAAAAGAAAGTACGTTAATATAAGAACGATGACGAAAAACACAAGGCAAGAAAAGCAAAGAAAAAACCTCACCCATCCCACGCATGCGTAATACGGGCACATGGTTCACTTCCTAGCGACAGCTCAACGAAGTCTTAACCAAAGCACCCTCACTAAAAGGTCTTTGAAAAATATTAAAATCCTGTAACCTATCACAAAGCTGCCTAGGAAGGCCACTGGTAATGGGAGCGGTGGTACGGGTTGTATCGAGATTAACACCTTGATCCTAACTAATATAAGCATCAGGCACAATATCTGAACTGCAATCAACCTTGATCTAGTTTTAATACCAGCTACAAAACCCCTTAGACCTACTCTTTATCATAAGGGTACTTGGTGGATTGAAGTCTCTTTTCCAAGGTCACAAGAAAGAAGTTACAAAACACAGACAAGTCTGGTGGCATATCGATAGAAAACAAAACATGAAGAATGTAATAATTTTCTTGACATCGCTGAGATGAATTTGCGAGAAACGTAGACCATAGAAATCAAGAACGTCATGATAAAATTTGTGAAGTGGAAAACGGAGGTTTCCATGGCTAATGTACCCCAAATACACAGAAACCGTCTGGGGAGAATGAAGCACACTTGCCCGGTCAGTCTCTAAAGCGATTCGTGTATTATAATCTTTACTCCAAAGAAACTCGGACACAAAATTTTCACATTTCTGATGTTTCACTGTGCAAGAGCAATCAACATACTTCTCACTAGACTTTTTAGACATGCTATACAAAAAAAGTGTTCAAAAAACCTTTTGGACAAGAAAGAAAGCCAACAACTATGACAGGTTTTACAAACCTTTGGTTTTCATGAAAATGATAGTCAAGAAAGTTGAGGAGAAAAACTTCTTGAAGCAAAGACAAGTTTAGAAAAAGTGAGAAACAGTTGAGCACCTCTCTCCCCTTTGTGGACATATCAAAGTGGGGCCCAAGGACAGATGGACAAGAATCTATTGGGCCTCAAATCCCACAAATGGGTCGCATATCACACACGTAGATGAAATGCGAATAGAGGAAGTCAACAAAAAAGACACATGGGCTCGCTGAAAGCTAGCAACCCAAATTTTCAAGATTTAAATGATGGGGTTATGAAAACAACAAGGAGAGAGACTGATTAACGGCTACAAGAGAGAGACTAATTGACAGCTAAAAAAATAGTCGTTTCGAAACACAAGAACTGAGCATACATTTAAATGCTTAACAAGCTTGGGGACAAAATAGTCTCCAAATATTTAACTCTTGCAATCATTCGCATGGGTAATTATTTTTGAGCATACATTAAATGCTTAACAAGCTTGGGGACAAAATTTTCTCCAAATAGTTGTGTATTATAAGTAGTATAGAAGACCAGATCTTTTATCTGTCACAACACAATTCTCCACACAAGTTATTGTTCTATCCATTTTTAAGGTCTTGAGTTGCCTAAAAATGTGTAGGGATAATTTATTCATCATAGTTGAATAAAGAAAGTCTGTTTTTAAAGATTAGGGTACTTAAACCTCTTTAAAAAAAAAAAAAAAAAAAAAAAAGTATGGTGCTTTTAGTGGAAACACCCTTTTTCATTAAATATTTTGCACAAAACAAGTAAAACAAAAATTTCGTTCAAATCAAATTTCAATTTTTCCGAGAAAAAAATAAATAAAATAGAAATAAATAAATCGTGTTTATTAATTTAACAATGGAAACTACATAACACACTTTTGTTGTTTTATTTGTTTTCCTTATAACCCAAAACCACAGACTTTCATTGTTTGAAATAAAAATTACAATATCATTTGAATGCCTCTTTTTGTGTTTTTTAGAGTTAAACCCTCTTATTTTATTTTTTTTCACAACAACTAAAGATAAGAAACTAGGAAAAATTTTCACCATCTAAACGTGCCCTTAACATTATATCATTTTTCCATTTTAGTACCAATGTGATATTATATCATTTGTTTAGAATCAATGTCGTTTGCTAATTATAATTACTCATTTCAAATTTTCAATCCTCTATTAGTTGAGATGTTTTTTTTTTTTTTTTTTTTTTTTTTTTTTTTTTTTTTTTTTTTATTTTTTT
>LBNU01003665.1:18149-49608 GCA_014162995.1 Artemisia annua | reverse complement strand
AGATTACAGAAAAGTGTGTGTGTGTCTAGGGCGTGGTTCATTGTAAACGCCTAGACTAGAGTTAGTTGTTCGATACCTTCAAGATCTGAGGTGTCTTAGATCCCTGTTACAGTTAGGTAACACGTTATTATTCTGATCAAATAATAATTGGAGGTGATGATGGTGAAAAACTTTGTGTCAATAACAATTGATTTGTTCTTATTCCGCTGCATATTATATTCATTGTTATTGTTAAACCCTAAGGCTCAAAACGATCCAAGAAACTATTATTACCACGTCATTAGTTTCTACAATTAGGGTTTTGTGATGGCCTCCTTGACGTCGTCACGCCGCCTTGTTCCAGATCTGACGGCCTTCCCTGACGCCGTCACCAAAATAGGCTAAAAACTCTCTGGCCCGTCATGAGTAACTTCCAATTCTTCACTTCAGTTGCTCCTGACGTCGTCACGTTGGAGCTCGTGACACCGTCACCTTCTGTGCACTTCAGGGTCTTTTGAGATTTTGTTGTTTTCCGTACTTTTTCACTCCGAAAACGCCCGAAAATGCTTCTTTTGTGATTTTCTCCTCAAAAGTACCTAAAATGAGAAAAGAAACGACTTTGTGTGAAATCCGATCAAATAATATACGAATTAGGACTCAAACTGACCCCTAAAAACGTAACATTTTTCGTCTCATCAGTTTTCAAACCTTTATTTGTTTTTGGTTTATATTTAGAAATTGTGTTGTTTCTTTTGAATACTGTTTTCGGTATTGTGTTTGCTCGATTGATAAGCTACTAGGATCGATTCGGTTTGGTTTTTGATTAATCATTTTTTTGAAGACTAGCTTAGTCAGCCAAAATGTCAAAAACTATGGTTACCCAAAACCTACGATTAGGTTATTTGGATATTTTTGTATTTTATTTTTGAATTAGGATCGTAATCCTTATCATATAAGCGGGACAATTAAATTATTATTTGTATCGTATTTGGGGTGTTTGAATTATAAGACCCATTTATCCAGTTATTTATCAACTTGAATTTGTTCGATACTTGGATAATAAGTTTGAAGTTGGACTATAATACTTATTACATTAAGTGGGTCATTTGAATTTGATAATTTTGAAATTTATGGATCAATTTTGTGTTTGAAGATTTGGTTATAATTAAGTCATTTGGATTTTGTTCGGCCATTGAAATTGTTTGGAAATTTGGAACTTCATATGTCGGGCTTTTGAAGTTGGTAGCCTGAATTTGATTTTCATTGTTGAAAGTCATTTAAGCCAACTGTTTTGTTTGGTTGACTGTTTCAAATTTATCGGTTAACGTTTGATTGTTCATTTTGAAGTCATCGGCTTTTGTTTTCGATCATTTTAGGAATCGATTGTTTGTTTAAACTAGGCTAGTATCAGTTCAAGTCACGGTTGAGATTGTTAGAAAGTGACTTAAACTCTAAGGGGCGTTTGATAAATTTAGTTTTTAGTTTTTGGTTTGTTTCCTAGTTTGTGTTGCTTTGAGATTAATCGGTGTTTAAGGTCTATAAATAGGGATTGATAACATTAGATTTTTTTGTACTTTGTAATTAGAATTTTGTACCTTTTCATTATAATTTTTTGTTTTGTACCTTTGTATTTGTATTACAATTAGAATAAAGCTTCCAATTCGTTTGTCGAATTTATTATTTGTTTCGTCCTTTAATTATCAACATTAGCAATTTTTGCCACATCCTTGCCATCTAACAAGATTCGTGACTGGTTTATACAAGATAAGTATCTTATAGGGTAGAATACAAGTTTTGTTATTAAAAAAAAGTAGAGTGCTTATATTGGGAAATATGTGAAGCGGACATAATAGGGTAAATTTTCTCTTTAAAAATATGGGGTGAAGACTAAACTTACTTTTTCAAAATTTTCAGTTTAAATAAACTACATTCCACATTGGGATGGAAGTTGAATGTATTCCATGGCAAGGTTTCTATAATGTAAAACCCAAAAAAAATGACAAAAGACAAACCTCCCATTACATAAAACCCAATAATAATGAAAGATAACAATTGTAACGTGGAGGAATCACATTGTCACCTTGAATTCATATTGACGCAAGGATTTGACCCAACAAAATAAATAATGATAAAAGGTTTTTATCGAAGTCAAACTGATGCAAGGTTTTCAAGCAGGGTTGGCCTAAGGGTGGGTGAGGCGGGCAACGGCCTAGGGCATCATAAAAATAGGGGGCATCAAAATTTTAGTGTTGTAAGTAGGTTTCATGTGATAGGGGGTGTTGTGACAATGATGTGTGATAGAAACTCAGTTTTGCAATCGAAAACGTTTTTGGATTTGAATATAATTTTCGGACGCCTACCACCGTTGGTCGCTAGTGGTTGCAGTTTGGTGAAGAAGAAGAGTTAAAAAAATTATGTACTTTTGTTTTATTTATGGGATTTGCTACAATACTCATTAGACAATGGTTAAGTGCCATTAAATAACATGGTTTTTATATATTTAAAGTACGAGGCTTTATCCAACCCGTGCGATGCACGGTCTGTTGGTTGATTAATTATGTGTCTTTTCGTAATGTTGGTGCAGACGCTTGTATAAGCATATGACGGTATTTAGATGCCTATGGCAGATTTGAGTTGTTAGAGAATTTGATGAATGTTTCAGGATCTTTTAAATTGCATGATTGTATGCGTTTATGGTTTGTGCAACATGCATTTGAAGATGATGCATTTTCAAAGTTGCTTTTTGCTTGTTGTAAGTTGCACTGTGACATATGAGAATGAACTGATAAATCCTTAAGGTTTTAATTATATGTTGACCCGTGTGGTCATAATCAGTATCATGTTGACCCGTGTGGTCATATTCAATATCATGTTGACCCGTGTGGTCATATTAAGCTTTGAAACAACCCGACTTTCTTGACACCACAACTTTGTCAACAACATCAATGTAATTCAATGATTACTTTTCCCTTTCATACGACATACTTAATACGGATAATTTTATTTCATAGTCTCAAAAGACAATTTACCAAAACACAAAAATTATATTTGATATGTTAAAAGGTCTAAGGTAGGTGATTGTTTGTTTTGGTTGATGGTCGAGATTTGTCGCTTTTTTTTTTGTTTTTTTTTTTTTGTTTTTTTGATTTATCGAATATATTGGTTAGTCTATTTTAATGCACTCGATATGCATTATACTTTTTAAATCAACATGGGCATATACAAAAATAATCATTATATATTGGTTAGTCTCGCGACTATCGACAAAATTCTTATAAATCATGAAGGGTCAAAAGTAAAATAAAAATGGTTATACAACTAACGATCTAATATCGTTATTTGTCAATACCATATTGATTGATTGCATTGTTTATTGTATCTAATGGCTACGTATCCGCCATTTGTGGTACGAATCGCGTGTACTTTGTCGAAGCTTAAAGTTTCATGCTAGTTGTTTTGCCATTTATTCCTAAGTCTTTGTTATCACTCTCAAAAAGCAAACTGGTATCAAAGAAATGGTAAATGGGGCATTGAGTGCATGGTGATTATCCTAAATGGTAAATGGGGCATTGAGTGCATGGTGATTATCCTTTCTTGCTAAGCCGGTTATTGAAATTGTTGCATGTTGTTTTCAATCAGTCATTTTACAGTATCTCTTTTTTACTAAGCATTTATCAAAAGTATACGACTATGATCACGAATACTTAACTATTTTAATGAAACAATCAAATAAGTGTTAGTATGTTAGTTTTTGTCATTTTTTGTCAGTTGGGTTCGTGACATCTCAAAATGAAAGTTTAATGAAACAATCAAAATGCATTTTTGTCATCATCTATTTTAGAAAGTTTAATGAAACAACGAAGATGAGAATTTACTAACTCCTTTCTTCTAAGGACGGTACATCACACATGAAACCAAAATAATAACGATCATAATCTATTTTAATGCACTCGATATGCATTATACGTTTTAATCAACATGGACATATACAAAAACAATCATTATATTGGTTAGTCTCGCGACTACTCGCAAAATTCTTATATATGATGAAGGGTCAAAAATAGAATAAAAATAGTTGTACAACTAACGATCTAATACAGTACGTTGTTATTTGTCAATACCATATTAAATCAAATGCAACATGCGTTTACTATACATAAAATACGGAACAAATTACAATGTTTTATTACACCAAAGAGTTCAAAAAAATGGATGACTACCACAATCGTTTTTGGCCCAAGAATATTGCCCGGCTGAGACGCATATATTTCAGTAATCCATGGAGTATTATTGCACTACTTGCTGCAATCATTCTGTTTTCTCTTATCGTGGTTCAGACCATTTTTACCATCAAGGCCACATAATTGTATCTCGGTTCGAGCTGACGGTAGCAACTTTCTTTATCCATTGTTCACAAAGTTCACTTATTTTCCATGCTTATATTGACTTATTTAAGTATTAGTTAGTGCTTCAGTTAAATATTTACATGTTTTCTATACATAAAATAAGGAACAAAAATAACTTAGATTGAATCAAGTACTGGTCTTTTAGCTTACAGGTGGAAGGAAAATATTAGGCCCAAAGAAAAATCATTATACCCGGTCCACCTCAATTCCATATACACGACTAAACAGCCCAAGTCTTAGGAGATATCAATAAAATACACTCTCAAACCTAATGTATTCTAACCATAAAAATACTCAACAATTATCAGCCGCTTTTTCATCCTACGCAGCCATGTCTCAATATTTCATCTCAAATTATCTCTATCTGCTTTTTATCGAAGATGATACAACTTTCTTCCATTTTCAAGCACCATTCACATATCGCAACACAAACCCACGAAAAATCACAATACAAACCAAACTTATTTCGTTCTTCTTCATGGCCAGCCACAAACATAAACGTGTCTCCAAGATCTTTATAAGGTCTCGGGTAAGCCGGTAAGGTGTTGTGTTTTTTTTTCTTGTTCAAGATCTATGATGTATATTGTGTTTCAGAACTTATTAATCGTTAATGATTAATAAAATGAGTTGAACACAAATCTGAGATCGTGGTTTTTCTTTTCTTTGCTATTCGTTTCTTTAGTGTTTGTGTTTGAGTGTGAGGAGATGGGATTGCGGTTTGTTGCAAATACATTTCTTATTTATAGTATTGAGATCATTATGTGTTGTAAGTGCAAAGATGGTTTATACACTTAAAACGGCAGCAACAATTCATATTCCACATTAATTGTTTTTTGTTATAATTGTTGGAGATGAGGCTGTAATCATGAATGAATGTTGTAATTAATCGTTGAGCATGACTTGGTTGTACTGTACTTTTGGTTGTGCACAACCCCCCTTGCACATTAAATTAAGGGGGATAAGCTTTAAGTATAATAGATTTATGTATTTAATGCATAATAAATAAACATACAGATTATCTTCAATATATGTGATTTTTAGTTTAGTAAAGTTTAAGTTTCTTTTTATATTTAACTTAACCATTACCCAATTGGCATTGTATAACAAATCCTTTTATTTATTTGTTTATTTATTTACGATAAATCTCTAACACATAAATACTTATTATCGATTAAGCTTTTGTTTAAAAGTCCAAATGGCTTTAAATTTATACCGTCATCGTTAAGCTTTAAATAGGGAATTTGTACCACATTAAACTTGGTTTTGTAGTCCGAGGTTCTTTCTATTTGTTCTTATAAAGTATGAATAGTTAAAGGGAAAATATTAGCTACAATTGCATTGTAGCCAATTGGCTACAATATGTGCTACAAATTATAGGTCCCTGAGTCCTTCTGTGGGTCCCTGACTTCTTTCTGTGAGTCTCTGATTTATTTTCTTATGTATTTTGATGGGGGTATTGTAGCCAATTGGATACATTAATTGTAGCTAAACTATCCCCTTTCAAAATAAATATTCAATTTCAAATTGCAAAAAAATTTAGAAAATCTCACTAACTACATTATCCACCACCAATAGTGTACCGTAAAGTAAAGCTAGCTACATGTGTTTTTCTTATTAGGAGAGTTTCATTTGTCATCAACAAGAATAATGTACCGTAAAGTATTCCTTGTGAATCTTTGATACATTTCTAATAAGATTTATAAACGTTGAAAAGTGCAAATGGTGTTATTAGTTGTCAAAGTGGGTCTTGAGTAATCTTGTTCTTATTTTGTTCATCATTTTATGTTTTACTGAAAGACCAACAATAACTTACTAACAATGATAAATGTGAAAGTATGCTATTAAATCTTGAAAAAATTTAAAAATAAATTGCCAATTTTTGAACATTCACCCACATAAATACATCACTCTCTCTGAGTTTCCGACCTCCGTTGCATTACTATTTTTGTTGTCTCAAACTTATTATCTACATTCAAATTATAATCATTAAATGGTTTCTAGTAAATAAAGATGGATATACATTCCAACATTGAGCAATGTAATAACAAATTAGTCTAATCTTGTGTCACTTTTTGCGTTGACTTTTCCATTTTCAAGCACCATTCACATATCGCAACACAAACCCACGAAAAATCACAATACAAACCAAACTTATTTCGTTCTTCTTCATGGCCAGCCACAAACATAAACGTGTCTCCAAGATCTTTATAAGGTCTCGGGTAAGGTGTTGTGTTTTTTTTTTTCTTGTTCAAGATCTATGATGTATATTGTGTTTCAGAACTTATTAATCGTTAATGATTAATAAAATGAGTTGAACACAAATCTGAGATCGTGGTTTTTCTTTTCTTTGCTATTCGTTTCTTTAGTGTTTGTGTTTGAGTGTGAGGAGATGGGATTGCGGTTTGTTGCAAATACATTTCTTATTTATAGTATTGAGATCATTATGTGTTGTAAGTGCAAAGATGGTTCATATACTCAAAACGGCAGCAACAATTCATATTCCGCATTAATTGTTTTTTGTTATAATTGTTGGAGATGAGGCTGTAATCATGAATGAATGTTGTAATTAATCGTTGAGCATGACTTGGTTGTACTGTACTTTTGGTTGTGCACAACCCCCCTTGCACATTAAATTAAGGGGGATAAGCTTTAAGTATAATAGATTTATGTATTTAATGCATAATAAATAAACATACAGATTATCTTCAATATATGTGATTTTTAGTTTAGTAAAGTTTAAGTTTCTTTTTATATTTAACTTAACCATTACCCAATTGGCATTGTATAACAAATCCTTTTATTTATTTGTTTATTTATTTACAATAAATCTCTAACACATAAATACTTATTATCGATTTAGCTTTTGTTTAAAAGTCCAAATGGCTTTAAATTTATACCATCATCGTTAAGCTTTAAATAGGGAATTTGTACAACATTAAACTTGGTTTTGTAGTCCGAGGTTCTTTCTATTTGTTCTTATAAAGTATGAATAGTTAAAGGGAAAATATTAGCTACAATTGCATTGTAGCCAATTGGCTACAATATGTGCTATAAATTGTGGGTCCCTGAGTCCTTCTGTGGGTCCCTGACTTCTTTATGTGAGTCTCTGATTTATTTTCTTATGTATTTTGATGGGGGTATTGTAGCCAATTGGATACATTAATTGTAGCCAAACTATCCCCTTTCAAAATAAATATTCAATTTCAAATTGCAAAAAAATTTAAAAAATCTCACTAACTACATTATCCACCACCAATAAAGTAAAGCTAGCTACATGTGTTTTTCTTATTAGGAGAGTTTCATTTGTCATCAACAAGAATAATGTACCGTAAAGCATTCCTTGTGAATCTTTGATACATTTCTAATAAGATTTATAAACGTTGAAAAGTGCAAATGGTGTTATTAGTTGTCAAAGTGGGTCTTGAGTAATCTTGTTCTTATTTTGTTCATCATTTTATGTTTTACTGAAAGACCAACAATAACTTACTAACAATGATAAATGTGAAAGTATGCTATTAAATCTTGAAAAAATTTAAAAATAAATTGCCAATTTTTGAACATTCACCCACATAAATACATCACTCTCTCTGAGTTTCCGACCTCCGTTGCATTACTATTTTTGTTGTCTCAAACTTATTATCTACATTCAAATTATAATCATTAAATGGTTTCTAGTAAATAAAGATGGATATACATTCCAACATTGAGCAATGTAATAACAAATTAGTCTAATCTTGTGTCACTTTTTGCGTTGACTTTTAGCATGGGACCGAAGGAGCTGAGTATATGTTAAATTTGTCTGTAAAACTATAAAGTTTGATGTAAAATTATACTTTGAGAGAGTTTCATTATCTTTAACCAATCAAGACATGTCAATATATCGTTTTAGAAACTGGACCGGACAGGTTAGTTTACCTGTAACCGGTACACAATGCAGTTTGATTTTGGTAGATGTTTTAAACCACGTGGTTATCATTTAGCAATTTTTTTAGAGTAAATTGCAAAAACGTCCTTGTGGTTTGTTTAAATTGTAGATTCAGTCCCTACCTTTTTGAAAGGACAGGTGCAATTCCTGTGAGAAACTTTTGTTGTAAAAATAGACCGTCTCAAAGTGAAATGACTAAAATATCTTTTATGTTGGGTTTGGAGATGAAGGACATTTTAGTTATTTCACTTTGAGGCACAGACGATATTCACACTAAAACTTTGTCACAAGGACTGCACCTGAACTTTCAAAAAGGTAAGAACTCAATCTGCAATTTGGACAATTTATAGGGATGGTTTTTGCAATTTACTCTTTTTTTTATTTGTTTTAAGCATTTTAAACAATTTTATTCATAAGTGAATAGTTCAAAATGTTCGCCTCTACATGCATGCACATACCCATCGTGTCTCTTCACCATCGATGTTACGACTATTTGACATAGGTGGATAACAAAACATATCGCGTTGATTAATGTGTTGGAATTTAGCCTTTTACTTTAAAAGCTCATAACAACATTATACTGATCTAACAGGAGAAACAAACGAGCTCCATCACACGTTAAGATGATGAGAAGAAACGACAATTACATCTAAACTGAAAGACCGCTAGTGCCGATCAACTTGGTCAACCCAAATGTAACAGCCATAGCCATCCACCCTCCCACCAGAACTCTAAAACAAGACTTCACCACAGGAGCCCTCCCTAGAAAAGCTCCAATCCACCCAAAAACAATAAGTGCAACAGTTACTGCAGCCACAACCACGGCCAGCCTCACCTCATGATTCACAATAAAAGTAGCAGCAACTAATGGCACCATAGCCCCAATAGTAAATGCAACAGCAGATGCTGCTGCCGCTTGGAAGGGATTTGGCAGTTGATCATTCTGACTTTCTATATTACTTGCTCCATTTCTTTTCATCTGGGATACCTCTACATCAACCTGAGAGGACACGGACACATATTCACCTATTGCCATGCTGCATGCACCTGCAACTAGACCAGCAAACCCCGTAAGAATCATGGCTTTGACACCATGTTTAACGGCTCCAACTCCCATCATTAATGATGCAACGGAAACTAAACCATCGTTGGCTCCTAGGACAGCTGCACGAAGCCACTGTCCCCTTTGTGTGTAGTCAATAACTTCATCTACTGATTTGTTTTCAGGAATTGGAACGGCGACGTCATTTTGTGAAGCCATGATGATTGAAATAGAACAAATATATGTAGTCAATGATTAAGAGGGCGTTGTTACGAAAATGAAAATAGCTTGCATGTTAAAGACACATAACCTTGTTAAAGGTATATATATAGGCACTTTAGTTACCTGCCTTTATGGTCACACCAAATGTGCAAATTAAAGGGCCACATCAATATGATTAGGCACACCTTGTTTTGTTACTTCCCTTTTTCTGTTCATATGTGTCTGGGGGTTAAAGACCTGTATTGCTCTTGCTTTATCCACACATTTCTACTTTTTGTCACTGAAATTGTAAAAAGTCATTATGGATTCCTGAAAAATGTTTATAAAATGATCAAAGATTATTTCCAAAACCAGATATCAAATATTATTTATCACCAACAGTTCACAAAGTTCTTGTTCATCAGAAAATATACAGCCAAATTATAACTGCACTGATCTGATCTAAGGAAGCAATCTAAATGTTTAGGCCAAACCGCTAAAGCACATATTCAAAGCTAGAATGATTCGAGGATTATAATCCTAACAGAATTTTATGGAGAATAGGACTACTACTAATTCACTGTGTCTCAGAATACCAAAGCATACTAGACAAGGACACAACAAATCACAAGATGGAGCATGTGTAGGATAGCACTTGCATAAAGATATGATAGGATAGATCTGGAGTATCTAATACCATGTTGATTGGAGTTTAGTGATTAACCATCCAAGAGGATTGTGAATCTACACGACTGCTACTATCGGCCCAATATGCACGCGGAAACAGTGTCTCAGAACAATATAAAACTGAAAGAGTACGCAGTCCACGTGGTGAAAGATGATGAAAGGAGTGTAAAATCCACATCGCCCACAACACAAAGATGAGTTACAAAAAGAGAAGGCACCTCTTACATTAAATTGTTATACAAACAGTTATTCTCAGGCAAAAATTACACAGTGGAGGCATTGCCTATAAGTGTATTTCAATATACTCTTCACAAATACAGACATCCAACGTAAAAAGTAAATTCGCAAATGGCACTTTGTGCTGATGGCAAAACCTTTGTCAGGAAACCTGCATCCGGGGAGCAATTCTTGGTGTTCATATAACTTTTTTCATTAATATTGAACCTGTTGATCTGGTGTATACATTCATGTTTCCTTACACTGGTTGAAAGATTATGTTCTCTTTGAAATAAACTAGCTTTTTTTTTTTTTTTTTTTTTTTTTTTTTTTTTTTTTTTTTTTTTTTTTTTTTTTTTTTTTTTTTTTTTTTTTTTTTTTTTTTTTTTTTTTTTTTTTTTTTTTTTTTTACGGTTTACTATCTAGGATAATATTTTTACTGCAGCGCTTTGGCCATTCAAAACAAAATACCATTTAGCAGAATAACTTTGAGTGCATGAAAGGGCTTTTATTCAAAAATGGCAGTTGCAATCTATTTTTATAACCTGCTGTTTAGGCTGCCTCCTGCTCAATTGAATGTATCTGGAGATAATTGACAGTTAGAAATTAAACAGTGACTGTCATGACTAACACCTTTCGTGTTCAGTATTCCCTCGCCATCATAGTGGAGAGCTGATCAAGAGAAAGACCTTATAAAATACTCATATTGGCTTTTTATAAAGAAAAGAAGCGAGTGTTCAGTCTACAACAAAGTAGCATCAATCAGTGTTTCAAAATAATTAAAGAATATTGTGGAATCCCACACGGCAGCCACGACCCAGTCGATATAGAAGTTTGTAGTCCACACTCCACAACTGGTGAAAAGATGAGTTTAGAACTCTAGGAGTGTGGAATTCATACCACCCACGCCATAAAGAGAATTAGAAAAGGAGAAGGTTCTGCCAGGACACAAACTATACATTATTAAATTTTAAAAAAAATATAAATATATAAAAAATAAAAAATCCCTTAAAAGGGACAAAATCTTTTGGATGGTCCACAACATAGTGATTTTCAAAGCCTCTTCTATATCATTTGCGAACGTGCGACTGCGCGACCCAACTATTTGCTCGACACGTGTCCACCTTTTTTATAAAAAAAATAAAAGTGATGTAATGTCTTGTCTTATTAATAATAGTGTAAAAGGTCAAAAGTACCCTCATCTTCTAAAATAAGCCACTTATACACATTGCTTCATTAGAGAGGAAGGTGTCGTGAGTAGCATGAGCTCCTCATTCGGGCCCCACGGGTGCTACATCATCTTAACAAACCTCCCCTTACAACCCCCCTTCACTCACAACTAACTACAACTTACTCATTTGGGCCTCACCACTTACACCCATTTTTTTTTATTCAAAATATCAAATAACCTAAATTCATTTAATTAAAATTAAAATTACATTACAACATACTAAAAAACTTACGAAACATACTTGAAATAACGAAACGACGAAAAAAAAACGTGACTTAACAAATACATAAAATAAAGAGACTAAAAAAAAAAACAATACTTAATTTAACAAATACATAAAATAAAGAAACTAATTATTTTGTTGTTGCTGCTGCTGTTGTTGCTGTTCTTGCTGTTGCTGAAATTCTTCCCATTGATGTTGTTGCCAAACATGGTCGATTAGACATCGCTTAAGCGAATTGTGTTTGCGTTTATCATGTAGCTCTTTGAGTTGCCTTCGGTGCACGTTGCATCGGTCAATCCATGTCCGTTGTAAATTAACTCGCGGACAAATATACATTTCACTCATTTCAGATATCGCAAACTTTTGATCTTTCAAAATCATGTTATGCATTATTATGCACGAGTACATGATTCTGCGTAACTTGCCAATAGTAAACGCACGCGCCGGTTGGGCAATAATATGCCAACGTCCTTGGAGGGCACCAAACGCTCTTTCGATATCTTTCCGTGCACTTTCTTGTCTCGCTTTCCATAAGGCATTCTTGGGGGTATGTGCAACCGTAAATGATTTCACAAAGTATGACCATTCTGGGTAAATTCCATCACCCAAATAATACCCATGATTAAATGTACGACCACATACTTCAAAAGGAACTTCGTGGCCGATGTCATCAAGCATGTCGTCGAATAACGGAGAATTATTCAGGACCGTAAGATCGTTATTCGCACCTGCAACACCAAAAAATGCATGCCAAATCCACAAATCATACGACGCAACGGCTTCAAGCATTATCGTCGGATACTTTTTATCACCCCTACGAAATTGCCTTTGCCATTCTTTCGGACAATTTTTCCATTCCCAGTGCATACAATCGATGCTTCCCAACATTCCCGGTATCCTATGAACCACGTTATGTGCGTGATACAATTTGTTAATATCATGCACGTCCGGTTTTCTCAGAAATTCCTTTGCATACAATTGGAGTATGCACATAGTAAAATTATCGAGACAATCGCGTGCACAATGTGTCCCTATTTGTAAATATTCATCTAATGCATCAGGTACGATGCCGTATGCCAATTGGCGTAGGGCGCATGTGCATTTCATTATCACACTAAAACTCATTACACCTCTAGCATCAGGACGGACTCTAAAGAAATTAAAATGCTTAGGAATAACAGCATGAGTTTCGATGTATGTTTCAATACCTTGCACTATTTCTAAAAATAGTCTACGGCTCATACGATAGCGACGCCTAAAATATTCTTCCGTATATTTTGGATTGTCACCAAAATAGTCTGCCTGTAACCGTGCTTCAGCAAGTTCACGTTCACGTGGGATATACGTACGTCTTTTTTTTGGTCGGGCTTCTTCTTCTTCTTGCAGCAACGCTTGTTCGCGTTCGTATTCTTGCATAATCATTTCAAGCCACTGTATCTCTTCGAGATCATTAAGATCGTTATACTCGTTATCACTCATGTTCAAAAGTTTATACGTTGTGTGAAATTTGATGTAAAGTGTAGTAATGTGTTTCAAGTATATGTCTAAACACTTGCATTTCATGTCTATTTATATTGTACACAAAGGAAGAAAAGAAGAAAAAAAAAAATAATAATAAAAAAAATAATAACAAAACGTATACTTTTCCAACGGTACAAACCCCCCAACGTCCACATTGTCAGAAAAAGTAAAAAATTTCACCTCGCCGTGCAGGTGAGTAGCCAAGGGCTGGCGAGCTACGAGTAGAAGCCAGCGTGGCTTGGCGAGCTACGAGTACTCCCACACCTTCCTCTCTTACTTGTACAATTCTCTCCATACGCACAAAAAAAAATAATAATAATAATAATAATAATAAAAAACAAAAAAAAAACAAAAAACAAAAAAAAACAAAAGAACAAACGCCTCCACCGTTAAACCTTATAACACGTTACATTTAAAGAGTTGACCTTTTATATTCTGTCTTGAATGCATTGAGCCACAACAAACCCATATACAGTTCTGCAAATGCTGAACCACAAATGCTGAACTACATTGAGGCTTTAACATTTTTTCGTTTTATTGGTCCCAAAAATGGTACTTCGAGCCCCAAATAAAAAGTACACAAGAGAATATATAAAGCCGGTTGCACACTCACCGGCACCGGAGCTCGGTTCCGACGACGCACTGTTCACTTTCACCGTCGTCTTCACCACCAGCACCACCTACGGAAGCAGATCTACTAAGATAGGTGTTCAAAATGGGCCCACGAAAATTTTCGCAAAATAACTACCAACGAACAATGACGTACTTCTGTTAGATCTCACCGGTGACTATGATGGAGGTGAGTTGGTGTTGACTGTAGCAGTTTTAGTAGTTTCGTTCGCCGGAGTTTTCTGCTCCGGTGAAGTCGGCGAAGATATCGCCAGTGAAGTCGAGCAAAGGTCGTGGTGATGGTGACGGTGACGATGGAGGCGGTGACTGATGGATAAGGTAACGGTGATGGTGCGGGTATATTTGAGAGGGAGAAAATGAAAAGAGATAAGGGGGTATTTATTTATATTTAAGAGGGGTATATTTGACTATTTGTCATTTAACCAAAAAGCAAAAATCAATGCATGCACTTGTATTAGACATGTGTTGACTGTTGAGCAAATAGCTCGGGTCGCACATGACCAGAATTGGAAAAGGCTTTGAAAGTGACCAGAATTGGAAAAGGCTTTACAAATACAAATTGGTCTGCTTTAGAGACACATCCGACTCTAATGATGCTTAACTTAACCATAGATAATAACCCAATGAAGCGGTAGTACGTAAATGCTACCTTTAACTATTTTGAGTAAGAAAACACTATCCATGTATACATTCCATATATACCTTAGAAAATGCAAGTCTAACAAGCTCATTCTCTAGCTATTGATCTACCTAGAAAACGAATACATTCAGGCAACACAATAAAGCAGTAGTAATATGTAATTACGGAGTAAAATAGTATATAGTTTAAACACTCTTCGAATTCAAAAATACATAAATACTAATGACAAGCTTTATAAAAGGGAACTGGAATACAGACAAAGTTCAAATATCACTATAATCATGTTACAGTCAGCAGGTAAAACATAATCTTGTGTAACACTACAAGCCAGTAGAGCCAATACACTTGGTTAGCCCAAAAGTAATACCCATAGCCATCCACCCTCCAACCAAAATCCTAACAGAAGACTTTATCACCGGCGTCTTCCCTAAAACAGCTCCAATCCACCCAAAAACAACAAGCGCCAAGCTCACTGTGGCTACTACCACACCCAGCCTAACCTTGTGATCCACTACAAAAGCAGCAGCAAGTAAGGGCACGATTGCGCCTACCATAAATGCAAGGGCAGATGCTACAGCAGCCTGAATGGGATTAGGCAGTGCTTCTTTTGCAATTCTGTTCTCTCTCTTCATCTGAGCAACCTCAACATCTCGTTGGGAGTAAACTGAAACAAATTCACCAATAGCCATACTGCATGCACCAGCAACTAAACCAGCAAAGCCTGTAATAATCATGACTCTAACATCTTGTTTAACAGCTCCAATACCCATCATCAAAGATGCAACTGAAACTAAACCATCAGTGGCTCCTAGAACAGCAGCACGCAGCCACTGTCCCCTCTGTGAGTAGTCAAAGTCTTCTCCAATAGATACTTGACCGTGCTCAGATCTATCCTCACACACAGGAATGCATACATCGGTTTTCGCAGCCATGCTATTGAAAGCAGGAAAGATGATGTTGTATCACAAAGACCGACAATGAACTAAGACAAGAACTAGAGATGACTTGCTTGGGAAAGATAAGAGTCTCCATCCTATGGGATATATATAGTGTGCATGTATACGTACCATACAATCATCAATGTATAGGTGGTGTAAAGTAAAAGATAGTGTGTAATCCACTAGACACCGATAATGATCTTTAGATAAAGCATTCAATACAGTACTTGGACAAAATCATCTTCTTTTCTTTGAATTTAAGGCTCGTGGATACACGTGACGGCCACCATGCCCTAGACATTTTAATCAGAAAAATACCAAATCCCATCTCCTAAAGAAAAAGGGACCGGGCACTCCCAACGGCCCCAAGTAGTGCAAAGCTGAACAATTATATACAAGAACTAAGAAGAGTAGAATCTACACAAAGGAAACTATGTGCATTTTTTCTTCGATAAACGAAAGAGTAGTCTCTTTGTGAGATATATTAACCACCTTGCCATAAGTCCATAACTAACACTAATAAAACATTTTCCAAGCTAAATAAACCTGGGGTGACTTTTAGCTTCTAAAAAGTATCACTGATCGTCATCTGTGACCAAATACTACTAATTGATACTTGTAAGATATGTCCCATGGCTCTCGCAAATGCCCAAAGCAAATCATGAAAGATTAATGGATATGTGTTTAGTATATGATGTTAGAAGGTGCGTAATGCAAGTTGCAAGTTTAAATATTATTAACGACCAAGAAATTCAAACCATGCACACTGACTGGATGAACTGTAGAAAGTGATAATTCGTTTTTCCTACAGACACTTGATCATGCTTTATATCAGAATTGTTTTCAGGAATTGAAATGGTAAGGTCATTATGTATAGTCATCATAATCAAATAGACGAGAAAAGTTATATGAAAGAACTGCAAAAAAAGTAGCAGTCATGAAGTTATAAAGACCAAGAAATTCAATCCAGTTATAGTTGGTACTTTATCTGCCTTTTTAGTCAAAAAAGTTTATATGTAGTGGTACTTTAGCTGCCAATTCAATAACCACAACCTATTTCTTTCTAACCTTTTAGTGTTTACGTGAGTATTTGTGATGACGGTGATAGTGTGGTACCTTTTTTTCTTCATCTATAGATTCCTATATTTTTGTTGATGAAGGTGTAAAAAGTCAACTAATTCCTCGAAAGGCTTGTTGAACGAGCAATGTAGTAGGCCAAACTTTTAAGTTTTAAAACTCTACTACTCTCAACGAGACCTTTAGTGTTGATATACTCAATATGGGGGCAAGTCAATTCCATTTGTGTGAAATGATGGACTAATTTGAGTAACTTTATTAATTTTTAGAGAGGATTAATAAAAATACAGGTCAAACAGCTTAAAAGTCGCCCAAGTTATATCTAAAACCTCCAAAATCATTATACTTAAAGAAGACTACATTATGTTAATATAAAAAGTGAAAATGAAAGTGTGGGGCAACCCAACACGTTTTGACACATGACATTTACCCATTATAATCCAAACTCGTTTTTACCTATTATCTGACCCCGACTGTAGATATACCTACAACACCATATCCTTAATAACGATCACACAAATCAATGAATCGTCAAAATACTGTATACGAATAAAAACCAAAAAACGTAAGAGGATCACGCCTAAACTCAATAGTATTTGTTCATCATAGAAAGCATAAGCCAAATTCTAAGCATATAAATCCAATCTATTATCCGCATCTACGTTAAAGCACAATGTGAAAGGTAAAACTAGTAGACTGTAATCTTAATAGAACCTTAACCAGAGAAAAGTTTGCTTCTAAGAGAACACAAGTAAATCACTAGAGAAGGAGAGGGTTGTGTATGATGGAACTTACATTATAGAATGGTAGGAGCTAGGAAATCTAATGCCAAGATCAAAAAATGTGGAGAGTGTTCATGATACAAACCCAACCCATAGTAGGTCGCATCAAGCCACAAGCTTGGTGAAACTACATATTTTGTTACCACTTTTGGTAGTCTTTTCTAGTGTGAAACTACATATTTGTGACCACTTTTCGTAGTCTTCTCTTTTTTGTAAACACCATAACAAGAGTTGGTGTTTCTGTTGCTTAAACCTGACCGCAGTCGCTCTCCAAACCAAAAGTCCTCAATGACACTATTTTCATCATATTTAGAATTTAGTTCGTCCTCCTGTGCACGAACATATAAGCGAATGGCATCAGCCAGCCCATTAAATCCTCTAACAAGGTCAAAATTGTCTTTGACTTCTCTAAATTTGTTTCTAAATTAGTATTAACTTTTGAGTTGTGGAATATATAAACCTAGCATCAACACTCACTTATCTGTGGCTTCGTTAAGCGAAAAGACCCCACATCTCCACTACTTCCTATGAATTCCGCCGTGATGCCGAGAGAAGAATAAGAGTCATAAGAGGAAGTTTTGGGGGACAAGAGACGAATAAGATGTCGGCGACAATACAGTACAATAATTGATAACTATAAGGGTTTATCAATACAAGTTTAACAACCACTATAATTAAGGATAGTACAACCCACATAAGAAAACTTGTTTCATTTTATATCTCCAAGTTGACACGGAACGCAGAAAATATCAAATGCCTAGTTTCGATTGATATCTCTCCAGGGATTTAATAGTTTCAAATCAAATCAAACCTGCTCTGAAAGAACGAGTTTTGGAAGGCATAAAGTATTTAGGTGAAGAAAGTTCACCGTTAGAAATAAAACAGTGAGTCACGTGAGAAGAAAGAAATGGCAGCACATGACACCTTTAGATGGCCCTTTGAGGACTTATGCATGTTATAAAGAAATAGAAAGAGTGCAGAAATTTAAAAATTGTGGAATCCATGAGTGCCACAATCAGTTTGAAATTACAAGGAAAAAAAAATGATAATTCAAAACAATAATAAACTGAAATGAAGTGTGCAGTCCAGGGGGTGGAAAGATAAATCAAAATTTTAAAATGTGTGTAGATCTTTTGACTTCATAGACTGGTAGACAGTTTAGCGAAGTTCAAGAGTTCATCAGCTATTCAAGATGGTTCAGGCCTTCAGGGTAGGATCGGTTATTTTATGATACCTTATGAGTTTCCTGTACTTTATGTAAGTTCAGGGGTGTATGTAATTCAAAATCTTGCAAGCATTTTAGTGGTAATGAGTGCAGATTCAATATCCTGCCCATCTGCTTAATGGAAAGATCAAATCTCACATGAAAAATTATTGTTCTTATATGGTTAATTAATACATGGATCGTGGGTTTAAATCATATAACGTAATCCCATGTCTTATATAAAGCAAGATATACCATGGCCCTGTTAAGCATTCTAGCTACATATGATATTTAAGTACTACAGTACATCTCCTAAATATAGAGCAGTGAACCTCCAAACAAGCATAAACTATTTCTTGGTTTCCTGTATGTATATATCTCCAACACGCGCATTAATTTTATATCATAACTAATAATACTCTGTCAGTCCCATAGAATTAGCAATACTTTTCCAGTTTCCCTCTTTGAATGTCTTATGACTATTGTAGCATTTCTTGTTTCAGAAACGAGAGCATGCACGATGTCATTATTACTGCTTGAAAATACTGTTAATTTTGGCCCACGAAGTTCTTATACCTTATTATTATCACATGGCATATAATGTAAAAGAAATAGCTTAGGAAGAAGGTACTTGAGGCGAGGGCGCATAAATCAGCAAGTCAGGGAATTAAAAAGAAAATAAAAAACATTAACTGCCGTCGACATCAAACGAATTCCTAAAAGGAAGTACCCGAGTCAATCATATCCAACCTAACCGCCCCTGAAGCACATCTCTCATGTGTCGCCTTTAGCAGACTTCAATCCATAGAGAACCCACCAATTCAACATTCATTACAATGTATTGGTGGATTCTGAATATTGTGTTTGTGCAGCCATGAATGATAGCGGGAATTCATCACCCGAAAGATTTCTAGGCATTTTGGGTCTTACGAGCAATTTACCTTGCCTATATAATCTTTATACTTTTGTGAAATAAAGTCTTAAGTGCTAAACACCGGCAAATATACCAAAGTTCTGTATATAGAGTAACAAAGATGGGAAATTAACCGATCAACTAAACTAGATACGGTTTTCAAATCAATCAACTAACTCAATCAGAAACATATTTGAGAAAACAACGATCAAGTTTTCAAGTGCAATGAAGAGATTGTGAATTGTCTGCTATAACTCTAATTTAGTTAAGTTAAATAATTATCAAAATTGTTTATAAACATAAACTACATAAAACTTGATTAGCTTAAACACCCATATAATAATCATTCTAAATTCTTTAGAGTGTAAGGCAGTGAGTCCAGACTTATGTTTGCATGCTTGGTAGAAACCTATTTGGTACAGAACATTCCGCAACCATTCACTAAGTTCGTCATACCAAGATAAAAGAAAACATACACAGTACTGCATTACCAAGATGCGAACAATTATACAAAAGTAGTTCAATCTAAACTTAAAGTTCAGTAATCAGTAGCCACTCAATATTGCCATCCAAAACCAACACGAGTACATTTTATAAGTAAGTTACATATAGCTAAAACACCAAAAAGGCACAAAACAAGAACCTTAAATCTAGCTTTGCTTATATCGAACTATTAGAGAATATACTTCATCAAAGAGATTGTGTCTGGATGGCAATTCACATAGCTTACACACATGGAAAACACATACAAGGAAGCAAACATAAAAAACAAGTCCATCTGTCATTTCTAGAAACCGAAAATATCCACATTTGTAGAGAAGCTTTACATCAAGTACATAGAAATTGAACACTTACAAATGAACAATTACAGATACACGAAACGCGACTTCATTATCAACCATCAAGTCATAAACAGCTAACTATAAAAGAAATACCTGAAATTTCAGAGTCCTTGCGAAGGTTTGAAGGTCATAATGAAGAAATCTCTTCACTTTTGCAACTAAATCCTCCCTTTAATTTTAATCTCTTGTATTTCAACAAAAACCGGTCACCATTATCGTCACATTTATCAGAAACTTCATAACATTCGTTGCCACTTCCAATATCCCTTGTATCACTCGTATCTTCAGTTTTCATATCAGAAAAATCCGTACAAGAACCACAATCAGAATCTCTAACAAAAACCGAAGGCCTAGGTGTACCTTTTCCGATTCTTTGGTATTTCAACAAACAGGGATCACGCTCCATATCAATTCTCTCACCATCAATTTCAACGCACTCATCATTTATACAATTCTCCGAATTCGACCCACAATTAGAACCCTTCAAACCAGTATCAATTTCGTTACTTCCCAAACGCTTTCTAGAATAACACATCAACGGCGCTTTCGCTTTCACTTTCTCTTTTCCACATCTTCTAGTATAACAAATCACCGACCCATTCTTTTTACCCTTCCTTCTCGAATAACACGCCATCTCACCCTCCTCCCCTCTAACCAAACTCATCAAACAACCATACCTCCCTATCCTCGGCGAACAATTAATCGCTTTATGCAACATAATCGCCAACTCCACATCCCCCTTCCCCTCACCCTTCCCCCCAACCACATCCATCGCACTTTTCGCCATAACAACCTTACTTTTCGCCAACTCAGCTTTACTCTTCGCCACACTCGCTTTCCGCACCGCATTCTCACTCGCTCTCACCGCACACACTACCTTCCTCTTCACCTCATCCCTCAACACCTCATTCCTCTTCCTAATCCTACTTTTCCTAAAACTAACCGAACGCGCAACCGCATCCGGTACCCAACAATCCACACATTCCGCAAACCCCAACCCTGGCCCTAACCCTACACATTCTCTATGCATACTATGATCACATTTAGCACATTTTACGCTATCGTTACTACCATTATCATTTACGCTACGAAAACAATAAGTACAAATGGTGTTAGACTTAATTAAGCTAGTACATTTTCTACAAAGCAATACAATGCGCCAAATACTATCCAAGGGTTGAAGGCGGTTTTTCGGGTTAGTTGGATTAGTATGTTTATTGCAGCTGTGGCAATCGGATAAATTCGGCAAGTTTCGGGTTTTTTTCGGAGACGAATCGGAGGAGTCTGGTGAGGATGTGGTGGTGTTTGGGTTTGGATTTTTTTGGTTTGGGGTTGTTATGAGGAGTTTACGTGGATTGTGATTGTTGTTTTGAATTTGGTTCATTTTTTTGGTTGAATTGATGATTGATGATGAGTTTTTTTCTAGGGTTTGTGATTTTTTTTGGGGTGGAATTGGAGGTGAGATTTGTGGGAAGGAGTTGGGGGATTTGGGTTTTTTAAGGTAAAGTGGTAAACGGTTTATGTTGGTAAAGTGGTAAGTGGTAAAATTTTTAATTTTTTTTTCTTTCTTTTTTTTTAAATGCAAATCTACCCCTTTTGTGTTTATACTTGTATTCGATAGGAAGAGATCCGGAGAAAATAATACGAGAAAGGTGAGAAGGAATTCTAACTAAACATTTTAAATAAGTTGGAAAAATTTGAAAGAAGATACATTTATATTTGAAGTGCATCTGAAATATCTGATTATGATTACTTTTCATCATTTTCATTTTAATTATTTTTTCTCATTTAATCCTTACAATGTGTCTCATTTAGTGACATAGTGCTAATGATTCTAATGAATAGGGAGAAGCAGAAGAAAAAGGATGAATTTATCACTTAGTTATTAAGTTTAGAAGTTAGTTTTTTAACAGTTTTTGTAACGGTTAATTATTTGCGCATAACGGCGACAGTGTATAGTTGCGTCAATTTATTTTTATGCGTATTTATTTTGTTTTTATATACGGGTGTAAGTGAGGGCGGAGAAAGTTTGTGGATTAAGTTGTAATTATGTATTTAAATAATTAATAGATTGTATTGTTTTTTAATAATAACGGTATTTTAATCAAACAGCATTGCACATTTATAAGTTTTTAGTTTTTAAGCAAGACCAAAGTTTGACCATTTTCTCTTTATATGTAGTAAAGAAATGGAATTTCTTATCTGTAGCCTTAAGAGCTATAGTCAAACTAGTTTTAGAACCGGTGCACGTACATGGTTAGGACAGATAGTATAAAGAGCAATAATATTTCAATAACTTTGTTTGAAGTTAAATATTGTGACAAATCATAAATCCATTAGTTGTAATGTTTAAGATTTTTTTATAAAATTATATTAAATTTTTAATACTTATATAGTTATAGTACCCATGTACGCACGAGTTTTTACATAATTTTTTCATTATGTGTTATTATTAATTAAATTTATATAGATTTTTGTTACATGAAGGATTTGAGTTTGTGTTACTCGCATGATGTTTAAATTGATTTTGTTTAAATTTAAGGCCAAAACGAGGTTTAGTACCCTGAACTTGTCTAAGTGGACTTTCTATTACCCTAAATTATTAGATGTGAAGAATGGTAACCTCACTTTGTCTAAGTGAAATTTTTAGTATCCTACATACACTTGACATGATCACGTGACCATCATGTGAGCCCAGCCCGTTAAGATTTAAGGGAGGAAAAATTAACACGTTAAATCATGCATTAGAAAAGAAGATACACCCACATATCTACCAAAGTTCTATGATGTTGAAGAAAATAATGACTTTGTCCTTGTGATTTTGAGGTGGACTCGTGGTGACAGGTGCTACAAGTAAGCAATTTATGTGATTGATTTCATGAATTGCTTTTTATTCTTTTCTTTGTTTAGTGCATACAAAATAATCAACGTAGGGTTTTATTGGTTGTTTTTCTTTGTTTAGTTCTCATAAAAAAGTGAATGCATTGTTTTATTTGTTGTGTTTATCTAATTGTTCTGTTCCATTCTCACGTAGCAAACGACATGATCCATTTTAGTTTTTATTCGTTGCTTTTCTCTTTGTTTGATTCTATTACTTAGTCGTTCAAATAATGCGCATAATGAATGATAACAATAGCAATGATAACCGTGAGTATGATTGGGACATACGTGACAAATGCTTGATTCAAAATAACAAAGATGAAGGGCACAAGGAAAATGAGGGGAATGAAGAAGATGAGACCAGTTCACAAGAAGGTGATGTTGAAGAAGATTGTGAGGCTGAACTTAATGAACTTACAGAGACATTCGATCCAAACCCAGATGCAGAGGTGGCTATTGGTATAGAAGCAGTAAGAGAGCACTATAGGTTGTTGAACCAAATAAAAGTACCTACTCATAACAACCTATGACAAGGATTAGAACATAGTGATAAAGAGCAATAAAACTTTCAAGGTGGTGAAGAAAATTACCTCGATAATTCTGATGTTGACAGTTTAAATGAAGAAGTATTAGAAGATGGAACCACCGAATTGAAGAGAACCACAGTGAGATTTCCTAGGTACAATGAAAATTGTAAAGTTGTAAGCTTTTTTATCGGTCAATCCTTTACTAATCATACACAATTTAAGAATGCCTTTTTGAAATATACTAATTATCGTGTTATAGTAAAATGCATAGATGAGCATTGTAAATGGATGGTGTATGCAGCAAATGAAGTACATAATAGCAAAAAGTATTTCCTAGTAAAAACGTTATATGTAACTGATGAGTCTCATATTATACATATTTATACCTGATAAGGATTTATTTTATACGCTTTTAGGGGGTCATTTAAGCCCTAAATCGTAAATATATGGTTAAATATTACCTCAAATCGCTTCTTTTCTCATTTTAGGTACTTAGGACGTGAATTCTGGAAAATAGAGCATTTTGGACGTTTTTTGAGTCAAAAATGAAGAAATCGATAAAATCAAAAAACAAGGTTGGAAAATACACCTGACGATGTCAGGCATTACAAGGTGACGCCGTCACTTGAAGATTCAAGAGGTGGGTAATATTGCAAGTGGCGCTCCAGAAAAACTTTTGGAGGAATTACACGTGACGGCGTCACGTGTAAATGGGAGTAGGACGTCACATACAAAAGTTACAAGAGACGGCACAGAAGAATTTATGAGTGACAACATCAAGAAGCTAGAGTGGGCATCACGAAACCCTAATGACGGCGAGATGACGGCGTCAGGACTCATAACCTGACGCCGGCACCTTTGTAACTCTATATATAGTTTTGGATTTTTCATTTATTAAGTGTGCAACTTTGGAGATAAACCCTAGTCCAAGTTTTACAGCTTTTTTAGGGTTTTAAACCTTCTTTTCTTCCATGTTCAATTGAAGATAAGTTCTTCCTTTAATCATTCAATATGTCTATGTGTTGTTTTATTAATTGTTTGTCTTTTCTTTACATTAACATGCTAGCTTAGATTACTTAGTGTTTGCTTAGATCTAATGAAACCTAGTTATTAATTGTTGGTTTGCTGTTTATTGTTTGGTTGATTGACTCGCGCTAGGCTTAAGAAAACTGGCTAATCTCCTATTCGGTAACAAGCTTGAACGTCTTAAGAAACGTAATCGGATGTGTACTACGGTTTTATAGATTGTATTTAATGCATGAGTAGATGCTGAAGATTCTATGATGGGATACTAAATGTGTCATCATAAGAGGAAATAGATATTCATAGGGTTGGAGAAGGACGTACACGCCCCCCACGAATATTATTAAGGAATACAATCCTTCAACTAAACAATTGTGACAACTCAACAAATCAACAAGAGATAACTAGGGAGTAGTGAAATCTAAGTAAACATATTTGTATCATATAAGAAGTTCACCATTTACTTTTCTTGTTATTTATTTTATTGCTTTCAGTTTTATTATTAGTTTTGGGTTAGTTGACTAGCAACTAATTCCGCCCACTCTTCCAATACCCGAGATTTTTACTTGCTTTTATAAAATGCAAAAATACAAAAAGACTCATCCCTCACCTTTAGACCTAGTTGACCTACACTTCAATCTTAACGACACTATTCCCCTAGAGAACGATCAATCCCCCGGACATACCTATACTACACTACAAGATCAGGTACACTGCCTGGAGGATTGTAAAATCTCTCAAGATCCCTTGAAAGGTAAAACCTTTTGTGAGGTTGCAAATAGGGGTGAAAACGAGCCGAGCCGAGCCCGAGCCTGCCAGAGCTCGAGCTCGAGCTCGGCTCGTTTAAATATATAAAGCTCGAGCTCGGGCTCGAGCTCGTTTCGAGCCATATATATTGAGCTCGAGCTCGGCTCGTGAAAATTTTCACAAGCTCGAGCTCAGGCTCGGGCTCGACTAATTTATATAAAGTTTTAAGAAAACAAAGTTCAAATAGAGCTCGGCTCGTTAATTACATAAGGCTCGAGCTCGTTTACTACTTTTAAGCTCGTGTATACGTATAGACAATATATATACGTATATATTTCTAGGGCTCGTTTAGGCTCGCGAGCCTACTCGAGCTTTTTGTATAAAGCTCGGGATCGAGCTCGATTATTAAATGAGCTCAAACTTAGGCTCGAGCTCGGGCTCGAGCTCGTTTAGGCTCGGCTCATTCGAGCTTTTTACCGATCCGATCCCGAGCTTTTTACGAGCGGCTCAGCTCGTTTTCACCCCTAGTTGCAAAACTCGCATCAAGTTTTTGGCGCCATTGCTGGGGAATAGTTATTGCTTAGGTTTGATTTTTAATTCATTTAAGTCTACTCATCAGATTCATATCTAGTGAGATTTTTATTTTCTTTTTATTGTGTTTTCTTTAGTCTATCTTCTTTCTTCGTGTCTTTGTTCGTAATCCATATCATCCGCCATCATGGAGGGTGGTAATATCTTAGATCCCATCAACCCACCACACCAAAACCACCAAAACCCACTCGAAAAACCTAGAGCACGTACCTTAGGAGAATACTCCCGACCTAGCTACCAAGGCTATCGAAACACCATTGAGCTCAATNTATATATTGAGCTCGAGCTCGGCTCGTGAAAATTTTCACAAGCTCGAGCTCGGGCTCGGGCTCGACTAATTTATATAAAGTTTTAAGAAAACAAAGTTCAAATAGAGCTCGGCTCGTTAATTACATAAGGCTCGAGCTCGTTTACTACTTTTAAGCTCGTGTATACGTATAGACAATATATATACGTATATATTTCTAGGGCTCGTTTAGGCTCGCGAGCCTACTCGAGCTTTTTGTATAAAGCTCGAGATCGAGCTCGATTATTAAATGAGCTCAAACTTAGGCTCGAGCTCGGGCTCGAGCTCGTTTAGGCTCGGCTCATTCGAGCTTTTTACCGATCCGATCCCGAGCTTTTTACGAGCGGCTCAGCTCGTTTCCACCCCTAGTTGCAAAACTCGCATCAAGTTTTTGGCGCCATTGCCGGGGAATAGTTATTGCTTAGGTTTGATTTTTAATTCATTTAAGTCTACTCATCAGATTCATATCTAGTGAGATTTTTATTTTCTTTTTATTGGGTTTTCTTTAGTCTATCTTCTTTCTTCATGTCTTTGTTCGTAATCCATATCATCTGCCATCATGGAGGGTGGTAATATCTTAGATCCCATCAACCCACCACACCAAAACCACCAAAACCCACCCGAAAAACCTAGAGCACGTACCTTAGGAGAATACTCCCGACCTAGCTACCAAGGCTATCGAAACACCATTGAGCTCAATCAAGGAGCCAATGTGTCTCCCTTGCGATCTGACATCATCCGCTTGGTGCAAAAGCGGATGTGCATTCCATGGACTTCGTTCCGAAGATCCAAACCAACATCTCAAGAATTTCCTTAAAATCGTTGATTCCATAGACCTTGATGTTGAAACTCGAGAAACGACATGGTTGCGTCTCTTCCAATTCTCTCTACGTGACTAAGCTAGTCAATGGCTTAAGCGTTTACCCGCGGGATCCATTACCTCTTGGGATGATCTCACCTCTCGTTTCCTCGCTCAATTTCCCACCGGGGAGAACTACTAAGCTAAGGAATGACATCTTGATGTTACAACAACGTCAAGGTGAAACTCTTTACGAAGCATGGACCCGTTTCAAGGAATTACTCCACAAGGTTCCCCATCACGGCCTCGATCTTTGGTTTCAAATCCAAATATTTTATGATGGTGTAAATCATCAGACTAGAAAAGCCATAGATTACGCCGCTAATGGTCTATTGAAGAAGCTCAGTATTGATAAGTGCTGGGAAGTCATTAAGGACTTAGCACAATACGAAGAAGGAGAATGGGAAGATCTAATGTTCTTGGAGGAAGGGAGTTTAGATTATATAAATGTAACCCAAGAACAATTATTTGATAACGTTAAAAGTCAGGTTGAGGAATTAATGAGAGCCGAGATGCCCATGGCCAACCCCTGTGGATATGTGAATGCAGCCAGTAAACATACGTTTACTGTATTTTCACGGCTATGGGAATTCGAAAACATAATGTTGACTTTTGTAAACAACCAAGAAAAACAGATCCAGCAGCTAGAATCTCGCATGGAAAACACTCAAAACATCTTTATGAACTTGGCTGAAGGTTTCATATCAAAGATTAAGGAAAAGATTAGGAAAGAAGCTATACCCAAGAAAATCGAGAAGATTTTTGAGCTCTCGATCCCTAATAAAACAAACAACGAAGGGAACAATGAAATACCTTTTCCCGAGATTCAACTCAGAGTTACTCCTATTTCCATAACCTTCCTTTTGAGAAAAAGAACTCTTAATTTTGCAGCATCTTCATTGGAAGCTTGCGAGTCACCCTCCCTAATTTCCATGAAGTTAGGAAACGGTCTTTCGGTTTTAAACCTGGTGTGCGAGAAACTCGAATCAAGCACACTCTCATCTCAAAAACTTCTTGGGAAAGATTTCTTAGCTCATTAATTACTTACCAAAATGGAGAACGGAAACCAAATGGGGCAATAACTGACTCTTTGAAAAATCAAACCGCACCCAATAATAGCAACAAATAACGTTTGCCCGGGTGGAATTTGTTAACTAAAATGACTTTTGCTATCATGGTTAACAACACTAATAAACTGTTTTTGAAAGTACAAGGGCTTAAGTGAAATTTTGTACAAAATACCAAAGGGCTTAAGTGAAAATTTGTACAAAATACCAAAAACACTTGCACGTGACAGCTTGTTGATATAAAAATGCGTAAAAACGTTATTGATATTTTTCGATATCCCTATTGTCCTTGTTGCTATTTTCTACAAAAACAAATTCTTGACTTAAGTGAAGATATTTCTTGGATTGAATATCTCCTCACTCGTCCTCATCCAATACCTCCACTAATTCGATACAACATCCATAGAACCAATCTTTCCACTCCATATCCATCACCATCAAACCACTAAATCCAATCACCACACCTACCATCTCTCAATAAAATCATCAAAACTCTTTTGTACCCCAAGCAAGTCCAAGAGACCTCAAGTTGGCAACTTAGCATATTCTAGTGTAGTTTGCTAAGAAAAGCATAAATGTATGCTCATGTATTAAAGATTATGTTTTTTTTAACATAATCTATTTCAATAACTTTATCAATGAATTCTTTTTGTTTTCTTTTATCTACATGCATCTTTATTAGTTCTTGTTGTGATATATTCCTTGCATTATATATATATATATATATATATATATATATATATATATATATATATATATATATATATATATATATATATATATATATATATATATATATTTACTTATATCCACCAAGCTCACTCATAGATTAGTATATATACATTCGCTAAATCCGTGGGTCAATGTAAATAATAATTCGAACGTATGATTGGTAATATATACGTAATCAAGAAACTGATCACTAGAATAATACGATACTAGACTGGTTCAAGAAGAAAGGATAAATGATGTATATACTTATATATACGTAGATCCAAGTGAACTCATGTTATATGTATAAATATATAAGTAAAGTCTTAGGGAAAATGGCAATTACTTTAGGATGATTATTGTGTTATGTTATGGTGTATTAAGTTTTGTATTATTGGATGATATAGTTGTTTATTATTCAATATGTACATTGCTTTAATGGCTGACTTATTTTATCGTTTAAATATTCCATTATCATTATATAAGCAACTCAAATAAAATATTTTTGAGCTTGTTACTTTATGCTATATTTGTTGAGCAATTATCGATTATATTCTTAAATTGCACATTAATTTATTGGATTATTTGTTAGTGGCCTATTTGTAATATATATACTTAAATTGATATAGTTAGTCACACAAAAGACTATATCAGTTTTTATATTATGGGAAGTTGGTAATTTAGTTAACTACAACAATCTAAAACCATATCATAATAGCATATGACTAAAAGTGGTATTAAAGTGGTGACCTAAATATGCATTTTAAAGCATGTATAGAGACAATTGTAGTATACTTTTTGTAGTGACTAATTATGATCATCCATCATATATTGCACACATGAATTTATTGGTTTTTGTGTGTATATACCTTTGGTGAATATTTAGTCTACCATAAATAACATGGTTTGGGAGTGTATTTATAGTCTTCAATAATAATATAGCCATAAATCACCAAAAGATGTCTATAATAGTTGAGAATAAATTGATGTATTTTAAAGTTAATGTATGATGTATGATTACTGTGTTATGACTATTAGATCTCCAATTTGACACATTGTGAATTTTGGTTTATTTGTGGTGTACTTATACTAAAATTAGGTTAAACAAGCATGTTTATGGGAGTTACTTATATAGATAGTCCATAACAACTTAAACATAAGTTAAGTATGACTCAAATAAGATGTTATAATAAGTTGTACCTAGATATGACTAATGGTATAAAGACAGGATGTGAATCTTTTGTTTGGTATGACTCATATTTAGATAATACACTTGATCCAACATATATACTGAATTTATTGTTCAGTTTGTCGTGCCTTTAGGTAACATTTAGATACACCAAACCATCTAGGTACGTTTATATGGAGAAGTGTATATTCTCATAATAACTAGCTCAATTATACAATACGTCACCTAAAAAGTATGTATTAATCATAACGTATGTTAGTATGACCTAGATAATGATATTTTTAAAGTTAATGAATGTTAACTTTACTGGGTGACTATTGATCCCTCCAATTGCCACACTGTGTAAATTTAGGTATTTTGTATGTGGCTTGAGTACCTTTCATATGCTTACACTTTAGTCACCACATAATCTCCTTATTGGCATACACTTAATATGTGGAAACACTTATGATTTATTAAGGATGTTAGATATTGTTTTAGGAGTTTGGCTACAATTAGCTACTTAAATATAATGTTAGTATTCACAAATAACTTGTTAGTTTATAGATTGATATGTTGAACATATTATAATACTATCCCGCATATATTTAGGTCATATAATTTAATGTAAAGTATCAAAATGTGACTAATACTATTTAGGTGACCATATATCTGAGCATCTAAGTGTTACTTTGTTTTTGTCACACGTTTCTCAAATGCATATGTGATATGTTGGAACAAAATCACAGTAGATTTGACGTTAGAATAAGTCACATATAAGTGAGACTATCGTGTGTTGAGATAAGGTTTTATGTCACATTCCTGAATAACTGCTCATGTTGACTAATTTTCAAATAATGCTGTCAATTTTGCCTTACCTTCAAGCTCAATCAATATATATACCCAAATTAATTATTGATTGATGTTTGTAGTATATGAGTGTTTCCATATATCACCAAATTCGGACCTATCAATTATGGTGTTCACATAAGGTTTGTTTGGCGTATATTAAGTCCTTTCCCAAAATCAATAATACTGTCTATAATGTGTTGTTTATTGATTATATCTAGCTTATGTTCTTTCATTAACATGCTAGCTAGGTATCTTCTTAGGTTGCTTAGTTTATTGCTTTAGTATATCATC
>LBNU01003665.1:5055-18140 GCA_014162995.1 Artemisia annua | reverse complement strand
CATATATAATATACTAATATATATATATATAATACATAATTATACTATATAACTATATAACTATTATACATATCATATATATATACATTACATAAATATATTTCTACAATATATAATATAATTAATAATTATATATATATATATATTATATATATATATATTTAATATATATTATAATATATATATATATTTTTGCAAGCATTCCATATCTCGATTTCTTTTATGACCTCAAAACGAGGGGGAGTATACGTCAAGGGGGAGCTCCAAGCTCATCGGAAAAACCTTTTTGATGCTAACAAAAAGGGGAAGAAATGATATAAACTCACTAAATACTTGAATATATCTTAATTTTTGTTTTAATGAGTTTAGATTTTGTAATTATCAAAAAGGGGGAGATTGTTGATATAAATAATGCGTAAAAACGTTAATATTTTTCGATATCCCTTTGTTTTGACGATCACAAAATATAAAAACATTAAACGTAAAATTACTACGTAAACAAGTATTTAGTTACAAATATCATTTTATCCAACTAAATCACTTAAGGTATGAATAAACAAATGTCTAATACATTTTATGATCAAAGGGACTTTTATTTTAATATTAAAAAGTTTATTAAATCATATAAACATATTATATTTTTTTGAAAAACACTTTTGCTAATTAAAGAAAATGTTTAATTCATAACAAATATATGAATTCAAATTTTTAACCAAAATCAGTTAATTTTTCACCAAATAAACTTTCCCTAGAAAAGACAGACTTCTGGCCATTACAGGAGGGCGGCCCCCTTAATTTTAAGGGGGTCGGCCACCATTTAAGGGGGTCGGCACGCTCCTGTTGTCAGAAATCTTTGCCTATAAATACCTGCTCAAACCTGGTATTTTTCCTCACCTTTTGCACGAATATTTTCAGTCCAAATCCTTTCTAAACATCTTTCTAAATCCTTTGATCATAAGATTATAAGTCTTTGTTTCAAGTGATTCAATCCCTCATCTATCAAAGTGCAAAAGAAGAATACTCCTTCAACAATCAAGTTAAGAAGTATTGTACATTTGTGTATATTGTCTAGTAGTTGTGTATATAATTGTAAAGGTGTAGAAGGCTTGTAATTAGATAGATCTAGGTGTGTTAGTTGTAAGTAGAAGTAGTGAAGAAGAAGTAGAGTTGTGAAGAGCAAGAAGTAGTGAAGTAGAGAAGGTGTGTAATAGTTGTGGTGTGTACAAGTTGTGTAGGAGTTGTGCTAAGTTGTGTAGTGGTGTGAGATTGGTTCTAGCTACTATTAGAACCCGACATTTAGCTTGGTATCGTTAATTGGTGTAAGCAAAAGTTGTGTAAGGTTTCTCCTCCATAAAGGAGCTTGTTGACATAGTGAAGAAAACTCTCGAGTTAGGTGCTCGGAGAGTGGAGTAGGACGAAGAGGAGATTTTGTAGATATAGTTGTTTATAATTGTGTAAGTAAGTTGAGATCACATAAAGCTAGAATCGAAGTTTTCAGAACCAAAGTTTTTATAAATTAAAAGGACGTAAAACTATTCAACCCCCCCTTCTAGTTTTCCACACAGCGTCAGGAATTAACGCCTGAAGGCGTCACCTCGTCTGCACAGCCCTAATAACCACATATCCATGACTTTCATCATAAACCCCACAAACCATATCCACCCCACACACACCCACCGAATCCTCAAAGTTTAATTCGCCATTTTTTTCGCTAATCTCCACGTGGTAAGTAATTTTTATTCATATTTCTCTATTCAATTTTTCATATGATCCATCAATTTCGTAAATCCCCAATATTCGAAACCCTAGGATTGATTCGTGCCTAGAACTTGTAATGCCCTTTAATTAGTGTTATTTTAACAATGATTGAGGTATTAGTTAGTTAGTAATCAATTGGGTTTGTTGATTCAATTGGAAAATATGGATTTGAACCATGGTTTTTGAGCCAATTGCCCATTTTGCTGTCAAAAGGGGTGTTTGGTTTACGGATTTAAAGTTTGAGTATTGGTTTTTCCCTCGTAATCACGGATTTGAATATTTTGAACCTGACAGCGTCAGCTCGTAGAGCGTGACGGCATCAGGAATGTATGATGCTCAGCCACCATATTGTTCATGATCTAATTCCCTCCGTCCCTTCTTATTTTGTTCTAGGAAATGAGCAAGCATTCCCGACACAACCGAGGGAGTTCTTCAAGAGCCCAATGTGAAAACTATGCAGAAACGGTCTTGAGTTGGGGCGTCTTTGACGACGACGCCTCCACTTTTCGCTACAACCAATTGCTCCATCACCAAATTGACCACGGGGCCGTGATTGATTGGGAATTCTTAGCAAATGACCGTCTTGAGCGGGCTTTTCTGGAAAACTTTCAAACTGATGATTTCACGGGCCCTCAATGGGAAAGATTGTTTAGGCTACAGGAGCCCATCTATGATGAATTGGTACGTGAGCTTCTAGCTACTTTTCATTTTGAGATAGGAGAAGCGAGGAGTGATGTTGGTGCCACCTCGATTTACTTTACAGCCAGTATGAGGCCACGCAGGGCCCATTCATGGATAGATTGAGAGATGGTGTGACTGTTAGGAATGACATGAGGAGTGCTATGTTTTAGCCGACCATTGAGTCAGGGAGATTGGCAGGCCTATCATGGGGCCTGGATGGGTCAGATGGATACCTGGAGGACCAAGACTAATGAGAGGTTTGACTGGATGTACGATCACACAGTGTGTCAGATGCAGCACCTATCCACGCGTGATCATTTGGACCCGCATCTTCAGGTCGACCCCTTCCCTGGCCGCGAGTAGGAATACCCACCTTATGGGTACTATGGGCATCTCCCCTGGCTACGATTACTGTTATGGTCTCCCTCCCCAGTGATTTTTTATGGTTGTATTGTGATCTTTGAACAATTTATTTGTATTTGTGCTTGTTAAGACAATTTGGTTTGTAATAGTGTAGGATTTGGCCTTTGTTGGCATTTAGATACTTGGATATTATGTTTAAACTTTATGCACGTAGGATTTATATCTTTTATGTCTTTCTGGTTTATTATTGTGGGGCATTTCTGTTTGCTTGTTTGTTTGTTTGTTTGTTTTTATTTGATTCCGTATATATGTTCCATTCTTATTATTTATTGTTCACGTATCAAATTAAATTGTGAAAATGTTTTATTTTGTTTTTAACTTCGTCTTAATCACATATAAAGGTATTTTACAAAAAGATAAGTGTAGGGAATATCATATTTGTTTTTAAGAACGGATTGAATATGAACAATAACAATTAGAATATCTCCCAACATATATATTAGAGGAACTTGCCAAGTCACATATGCCACTTGGCATGAAAGAATTAGGTGGAAACCCAAAAGAATGCCAGCCTGTCACAATTTAGTTAGCTGTCATACAAAAACACACGCCTTCCTCGCCTCTACTATAAACCCCCAAATCATATCCCTAATTTCAAGCATCAAATCAATCGCATTCAAAATCAACCCCAAAATAAACCTACATAATCGGTCAACTGAAAATATTAATCTTAATTCAAAAAAAGTTAGATTCATAACCTCAAAACCACCGAATCATTTTAAACTCTGATTCAAATTAAACTAAAAATTATCCCCAAATCAAGATTCATGATTCAAAATCATAATAAACCGACCGATTTCACACACAACACTAAAGCAATTTGTTTTGATTTATGATTCAAAATCATTAGTGATAAGCCTATCACTCCATTTTTGTTGAATCGTCATTCAAAAATCCGTCCAGATATGTGTTTCTTCAAAAATAAACCTACACACATTATTTCCATTCAATATCCAACCAAAAAATACACTAAGACAATCGGTGAATGATTTCTCCATTGCAAGTTTGCAACCAAGTTGAATTTATGGTCATTCTTCTAAGGTAATTTTTTATTTTTAGTTTTGTCTAATTAAATCGAATTGGGTTAGCCGATTAGTTTTGTATGACAAATGAGTGATTACTTTTCTAAGAATAGTTTCAGTATTGGATAGAGGTGATTCAAAAGATGAATTTGATTACCAAGTGTTTGATGAAAGTGAATGATTTTCATTTATCTATTTTTTTATTTTTTTTGAAACGGTTGTTTTTGAATTAGTTTTTTATGTGAAGAAATTACATATCAAGTGTTTGAGCTATTAAAGAAAAACACACACATACACACAAAACAAAACATACGAGGTATTGCATTAACCATGATGATAATAGGCTGCTGCATACATGATTATCATAGTGGGTAAAAGCTTATCACAACCACCATGTAAGAATGTTTTGATTGAACATGTTGTAGAAAATAGTGATTGAATTTTTGGATGTGCTTATGCCGTACTAAGTTATAATAATCAGATGTTTGAGTGTATAACAGTTTATGGTTATTTAGGAATGAATAGATACTGTAGGGATTTTTGTGATAAACAAAAGACCTTTTTTATGCAAGAATTTTTTAGACTAACAATAAATGTAACATTTTTCATATGAACCCGTGATAGATAGTATAATGGAGGTACTACTTCTATGGAAATTTATTGTGCAGACTTGATACAAGGTACTTATCCAAACATATTTAAGGCTGCTTGAGTAAGCCTTTTGTACAAATTATGTTTTTATGATATAAAGTTTTGATTTTTATTGCATCTTTATAAAAACATGCAGATAATGGAAGTCGTGCGGTAGATTGTTTATGGAGTTTTAAGGTTCACCATACATGTCCTGGTGTATTACGGTAATAGTTTTTCATAGCATATCAACAAATTCCACCTTCACTATTGAAACCATTCCAAATAGTTAATTCACTTTTTTGCTAATGAGTTTATGTATGTTGTTTCCAGGACAAGATAATTCTCAAAGAGTCTCGACAAGGTCATACCACATTGCACGCTGGGCATACTACCAGATGATGGAGTATTTAGGAGTAAGTTCATCTATCTTGCCTACATATTTAAAACTACTCATTAGAAGTTCAATTTCAACCCATTTACTTGTGAAAGGGTCGATCCTGATATACAGAAAATTAGCAGTTAATAGTGATGGTCAAATGTGAAGAATGGTTTAACAGTCGTCCAAAGTGTGTTTATCAGCTTTAAAATAATATTGTAATCCTATCATATTTGACACACTAATTTTTTATTGATAAATATAACCCAAAATGCTTCAGCCTTCACGACAACCCAACTGGCCTGTCTTGACTCTTGATTGGCACTAAAATAATCTGTTTTAACCCGTACATGATACACGACCTGCTAACTTTCGTACATGAGTTACCAACCCCTGATCAGAGTCAGCAACTTGGTACTATTTCTGCAGCCCGATGGGGTTCAGCTCTTATTCTCAAAACGTTATCCACAAGCAGAAAACGGTTTGTACTAATAATCTTATTCTCAAAAGTCGGTCTATAAGCATAATCTAATCCTGTTTGTGCTACATTTTTTACAATAAATAAATAACTATAATTATTATATCACTTTGTGTTACGGGTTCATAATTTGATTCTAATTAAAGGTGTTAACTTCAACTTTTGACATCCGTATATGTGATGGTAAACTTGGATCCAACCATTTGAACAGGTCAAAAATCAAGTCAACCATGATCACCAAAAGAAAAAAAGTTTGGAACAATTTCTTCCTTATAATTGCCATCTTTGTCTTCTTTTTGTCTCGATTAAGTGACATGTTAATTTTGAAAACAAGAGTTGGCATAGTGTTTAAAAAATGCAATAAAGTTGCAGCCACCTTGATGCAACTTATGTAAGTAATTTATCATCTCAACTTCTGTGGCAATGAACATAATATTTTCATTTGTTCGAGTTATTCATATTATAATTTTTTCCTTAGTTTTAGTGTTCTTTTTTTTTTTTTACCAAAAATTACCTTTTTTTTTTACCAGAACCATTTTTGACCCGTTACACAGCCCACACAACGTGCCCATATTTCCACCTCTATTAAGAAGTAAAAATGTGTACCGCATTGTTGATAGCTGATTCCACACTTGAAACCAGGACACCGAAAAAAAGTAGATAAATTTGCTAAGACTAGATGTGCAGTCTGCATGATGAGCAACAAGACAGCTGTCCCCGAGGTTTTCAATAGGATTGACCATAAGTTTTACCTGATGATTCCCATAAATTCGAATTTTATGTCTAAACATGATTAACTTTTTTTCTGGGAAACATAGAGAATTACATCAAAAACATGATTCAAAATTGTAAGTACTACTCTGTTGTAGCCATTGATTTATTTTTCTTTTATCTTTATTTGAACATGGTTGATTGCATTAAATATTTGTTTGGGTGAAAGTGGGATAGATTTTGACAGGTGCATATCCACCTTTTATAGAGGTAAAAAATGGGTGCTTCTAGCCAGGGACGGAGGCATGTTATACCTTGGGTTGGTCAAGGCCCACCCTAAAAGGATTTTAGTTATTACTAATAGTTTGATACCATGCATATAAAATGTAAATTTGTAAGATATTTAGTCTAACTTATTTGCTTTTGGCCCATCCAAAGATAAAAAAATCCGACCAGTTGTATTAGATTAGATATAGTGTTTTGACACTTATTGGTTGTATTAGTTTCATGATAAGTCACTGGTTGGGCATGTCCAAGGCAGTGAATCTATCTTATAAATCATTGTACAAATTGGTTGGAGATAATATAAATTTACCTTTTGCACAAAAAAAAAAAAAAAAAAAAACCCCTCATCAAAACTATTTTTGGCACATTCAACTTGACATTAGCAGTTAAATACGTAAGTATTACTTATTATTCATCTGCATCCTTTACTTTTGATTATGGATATGTTATTTTGTTTCAAGCATGTAAAATTGTATGACACTATATCACTATTTTTTACTTGTTATGTATTGTAAGTTATGGTTGGTTAACATTTAAACTTGTACTATTTTAGTTTATACTATTGTTAACAATAATTCTTAACCTTATGATCAACAAGTTATATCGACTAAGAAGCGTAATTTATAAAAATCAATGGTTAATATACTCTTAGTTATTAATACATGTTAGTAATAAGGTTTCACGATTAATTTAATTATTTTCTTGAACTTCTAGTTTTTTATCGGCCCACCCGAGCGAAGAATCCTGGCTTCGTCACTGCTTCTAGCAATATCGCAAGAGGTCAAAACGGGCCATCTTAAGTAATGTTTTAGTGTCGGTCATTTGACGAGGCTATGGGCTATGTCTAGCAACATCGAAACTTTATTAGACACTTCATGAAACCCACTTGGTATTTTATGTGATTGATTGGTTGCTTAAATTTGTTGTATTAAAAAGAGATCATAGACCAACGCAGATGGTTGACAACCATCATGCTATGGGCTATGTCTAGCAAATGTTGCTTCAAAATATTAACTAACTGTTAGATTACTCATAACATTAATCTTGTCTAGCTTTCTCATAACCATTATAAGATTGACTAAACAAATCTCACAATGTATTTAACAGGAAATACCTACAATCTCTTACTATTCGTCTTGAAGAAATTAGATTCAAGAGGCGTGACTCGGAACAGTAGATGCATCACCGGTAGCTTTCGCAGACGCTACAACCATTACAAGTGGTTTGAAACTCGTGGAGTGGATGAAGAGAGTTTGATTCAGAGCTTACCCAAGAATCTCAGAAGGGACATACAACGTCATCTTTGTCTATACTTGGTCAAAAGGGTAAATCGCCACTCTCTATTTTGATTTTTTTTAAGATTCCTCTATCTTGTCATTTAAAATTGTACATGAATATATGAAATATCGTCACACTTTTAACAATCCAGCTGATGATCATCAAACTTTTAAAAATCCAAATGATACGTGAATATATGAAATATCGTCCCACTTTTTTTTTTTACTAAAATATTATTTATATTTGACATATTATAGAGTATCAAAGAATTAATAGGTCCATCCCTTTGAACTTACTGAAATATTGTGATGAAATGATGATCATCTTATGCGGACTTTTTTCAACCCATGTATAGGTGGGTATGAATGTATCAACTTTTTTTTAGTCTGCAAACACATTGTTTAGAGACTAGAGCAAAATGTAAACTTTTATTAAAATGGGATTTTAGTCTAATAACATCTATTGCAGAGACTTGCATCGAATCAACGCAACAAAGTGAGAACCATAACGGAAGCCAAAACTTGAAGTCCCTGGAAACCACACTTAGGATGTTCAAGGAAAGCTCTCAACCTTTCCTCCAAGTTTCACTTCATTGCTCATGGACTTTCAATGCAGCCGAGCAAGGTATTTTTTGCTCTTTGCTTAAAAAGTATAGACTACATAATCTTTAAGGCTCATGAAAACATGAACCGGAATTTACAATGACAAAAATGCAATCAACGGTTCTAGAGGAAGTCACTCTCAATCTGATGTAAAATATCACTAGATGATATATGCACAATCGAGGCAAGTGGGTAACAAAATGAGTAGGTTGGTTAAATACTTAAGTGGGCAAATGGTGGTTTTTAGCGCAGGTCAAAATGTTTCAACTGGGTTGGGAGCCATGTATATTTTTTGTTGAATCTTTTAGCTTAACGAGTTTGAGCTACTAGAGATGAAACTTAATCCAAGTTTTTATATTATATATATATATATATATATATATATATATATATATATATATATATATATATATATATATATATATATATATATATATATATATATATATATATATATATATATATATATATATATATATATATATATATATATATATATATATATATATATATATATATATATATATATATATATATATATATATATATATATATATATATATATATATATATATATATATATATATATATATATATATATATATATATATATATATATATATATATATATATATTGTTAATTAAAAACATATGGTCAAACATGATTGAACAGTGAGTTAACTGAATTAGACATATAATGCATAAATGTAGAGGATGATAGATCATGAACTGAAACGAAATATGCCCTTCAATTTTTTTTGCAAAAGGGTATAATTTTTGAACTAAAGAAAGTTCTGCATTTTGTTTACATGTGTGTTGTGTGAGCAATTTTAGCTACAAGTTGGCTGGTTATTTAGGAACTAACAAACAAGTTAATGCTACTTACAGTTCAGCACTTCAACCAAAGGTTCAACCAGGAACTCTGTTTTGCAAGGTTGAAAGAACTCGACTTCCTAAGTTAATACTAATAGTTCTGCTACTCAACAGATTCTCCTATGGCTGGTAGATGTTTGGTTATAAAGTTTTGAATGGTATTAAATTCGTGTAAATAATTTGTTGATAAAAAACAAAACATTACACTATGAAATTGATGTATGATCAAAGAACCATAGGCATTGTATACCTACTACTCATGAACATTTGTTTTAAAGTGAAGTACTTTCTAAGTAGGTGAAGTGGATCACGAGCCTCAAATATCTCGCTGAAAGAGAAATCCACTTAATAAGAATCATCATCTAAGCACATTCTTATTGCAAGTTTTTTTTAAGGGCGGAGACACTTGGCATTTTAACCGTCATTGTGTTCGACATGGAGGAGATATGGCGTTTACCAATGTTTGCAAGAAACAATACTCAAGTCGAACGCAACTTATTTTTGTATAATTTTGCGCATTGTCTTTGTTTGGTGATTTATAAACCAACTCATGTACTGATTTTGTTTTATCTTAATTAGTTTTCTATTATGTTTTTGTCATTACATTTGTTTGTTCAATAAGTAGTACTTTTATAATAAATATAGTGTTTGACACTATTATTAGATCTGTTTCAACAACAATAGTGGTATGCTATCCAATATCGGACAATAGTAATATGGTATCATTGTGTATCTGTTACAACATAATAACTTAATGTTGAGCACATGATATGTGAGGCACATTGCTAAACCTTTTAAAACTCATAACTATGAATCATAAATTTATGATCCTTATAAGTATGGCCCTAATAAGTAAAAATATTATTAAATTTACATGATGCTAGCCCATCCATCGGACGGGTCATGAAACTAGTTAACATATATATATTATTATTTGTTAGAGCCACATGATTATATCGAGTCACAATGAATGTTTTACAGGAGTTTTAGGTGTTAAAACTTAGATTTTTCTAGAAATTTTCTAGAAACAAAATAAAAAGAATTATGTCAGATCAGTCCTGATGGCATCAAGGGTTACTACCTGACGACGTCAGGTGTTATTTCAGAAAAAATTTCCAGGTTTTGTTTTTCTGCTGGAATTGTATAGTTTCGTAAAATCTTTGATTTTAAAACACTAGAAATCTGTAAACATTTATTTTGCAAGCATTATATCCCTTTAATCTTAGAAGGCAATGTAAGATATACAAATGCTCTTTTCTAAGATATAAACTTTATGTAGATTATACCGCCGATTTTATGCGTGGTTTCGTGTTTGTTTTCTTAGTTCTTTACAGGTTATATTAGACAAGAAGATTATTATATTTCAGGAGGGAAGCTTTTCATGTTCATTTTCTTGGAGGACCATGTCACCACATCGTCGATACCAAGCGAATCAGGGGAGTAATTTCATTTTCATTTATCTTTACTTTTACATCTTTCATTTTGAACATTGGGGACAATGTTCGATTTAAGTGTAGGGAGGGTAAATTGGGATACCTTAGAAAATATAACTCCACTTGATTTTTTTTTGTTTAATAGTGAATGTGTAATAAAACTAAGAGAAATATTTGTTAGGGTAATTTTAGCATCTAATTTAAAATTGTTTACAACATACAGGTGATGTGTGGTTTTGTAACCTTACAACAGGTTTTACCTCTCGAGGGATCTCAAGAGGCTTACAACCCCACCAGGTAGTGTACCTGACCGATGTAGTATAGGATAGTGGTAAGTACGGGGGATTGATCGTTCTCTCACAGGGAATAGTGTTCGTTAGGATAGAAAAACTACTCTAATAGGTCTAAAGGTGGAAGGAAGATTCTTTTTGTATTTTTTATATTTTTTAGAAAGCAAGTAAAATCTCGGTTTTGGAAGAAGGGCGGAATTAGTTGCTAGTCAACTAACCCAAGTTTACTACTTATGCAAATTAAAATAAAATAAATATCTAAACTATTGTGGTTGTGAAAATAATATGGAGAAAGTTGTGTTTACTTAGATTTCATTACTCCCTAACTATCTTTTACCGGTTAATTGATATGTATGTTACTTGTGTGGATGAAGGGTGTATTCCTAATAACTCATGGAGTGGCATACATATCTCTCCAATTCTATGAGCTCTTATCTCGCCCTATGCCATGCACGGCACAACCATAGGGGTTGTAAACAGTGGCTCATGCGTTAAATACTACCTTAATAGCCTAGTATGCCTTGGCTACATGTTTCCCAAGACGTTCAAGCACGTTACCATAAAGGAGGTTGGCCAGTTTTCTTGAGCCTAACATTGATGGAACAATCATCCCAACAAACAACAACACACACCAATTAACCAATAATTAATAGTTAGGTTTCATTAGATCTAAGCAAACACTAGAGAATTTAGCTACACATGTTAATTAAAAGACAAGCAAAAGAGATAATCAACCAACACATAGACATATTGATTGAATTAAAGTGAAGACTTATCTTTAATTAAGCATGAGGGTTCCAAGGGTTGGAAACCCTAAAAAGTACAGAAAATTCGTCTTTAGGGTTTGCCCTAAAAGTTCTCCACAAAGTTCCACACTAATGAATGAAAATTAGAAAACTATATATAGATTTTACACTCTGACGGCGTCAGGTTATAAGGGCTGACGCCGTCAGCTCGCCGCCTGATTAAGTTCGCGGGAGCAAAGTGCAAGCTCAAACCACGGGTATCGTTGTCCCAACGAGGGTTGAATATGGATCTCGTCACTCAAAACCGTGAGCTATGTGTCGTGAATAGGTTTAAAAGAAGGTTTTGGTCTGTCTATACTACAACGACAAATTAAAGTAAAGGAAAGCGGTAAAACGACATGAAATAAGTAAACGAGTAAAGAGACATGTAATAAAGCGACTAAATAAAGCGGTAATCAAAGTGCGATAAGAAATGAAACGGTAAATGAAATTAAAAGACAATGTGTTTGCAAAGCGACGCGAGTAAGTTCGTTAAGCTTGAGGTAAAAGTTTGCGACGAGTTATTCTCCTTTCTCGAGATTAGTTGTTAATTAATCTTTTGAAGAGATATTAACTCAAGATGAGTGAATTAATCGTCCAAAGGTTTCGTCTTCGAATAATTAACTCACACGTCTAAGTAATCTTTCGATTACTTATCACAAACGTTTAAGCTCTTACTTAGGTCACAAACTCGAGTTACTAAGCAAACACGATTTAAAAAATACTCGAGACTCATATTAAAAACTTAAAGCGATAAATAAATGAAAATACTTGTAAAACGTTAAAAGTAATTAAAGTTTAAAACTAGAAACTAAAGACACGAGACTTAAATAAGAAAACGTAACTAAAAGATTTAAAGAAAATTCGACAGCATAACGTTTAAGATTTAAGAAAATAAAAGCCTCACTCGATAAACGATGAGGGAAAATAAAAGTCTAACTCGACTTGCAAAATAAAGGAGAAAAGAAGAGAAGAAAATAAGACACGACTCAAAATAAACTTGGACTAAAATTAAACTTGACACAATAAAAACCAAACTCGCTACTAATAAAAACTATACTCGCTAGGTTAAAATAAAAAACAAACTCGCTATCAATATTTACTTTCTAAACTCGCTACTATCTAAATTTATCATACTCGCTATTTCATTTTGTGACAAACTCGCTAGAGCAATTCAACCAAACTCGCTACCATCAATGTTGACTTTTTTCAAACTCGCTACTGTATATTTAAAACTAAACTCGCTATTCCTAAAAAAAAAACAAACTCGCTATTAAACCCTAAATTCTAAACTCGCTACTAATCCCTAAAAACAAAACATTCTGGAATTTTAAAAACTTTTAACGTGACATAAATTTTATAAAAATAAATAAATAAGACTTGTAAAAACTTGGTAAATAAAATGTAAAGACACTAAAATAAGCTCAAAAATAAGCAAACAAGCCACGGCTTCTTTT
>LBNU01003664.1:15153-30354 GCA_014162995.1 Artemisia annua | reverse complement strand
TATGCCACTCCATGAGTTATTAGGAATACACCCTTCATCCACACAAGTAACATACATATCAATTAACCGGTAAAAGATAGTCAGGGAGTAATGAAATCTAAGTAAACACAATTTTCTCCATATTGTTTTCACAAACACCATAGTTTTAGATATTTTATTTTCAATTGCATAAGTAGTGAACTTGGGTTAGTTGATTAACAACTAATTCCGCCCTTCTTCCAAAAACGAGATTTTAATTGCTTTCATAAAAATATAAAAATACAAAAAGAATCCTCTTCCACCCTTAGACCTTTAGAGTAGTTTTTCTAACCTAACGAACACTATTCCCTGTGAGAGAACGATTAATCCCCCGTACTTACCACTATCCTATACTACATCGGTCAGGTACACTGCCTGGTGGGGTTGTAAGCCTCTTGAGATCCCTCGAGAGGTAAAACCTGTTGTAAGGTCACAAAACCACGCATCACTCAAAATCAACAACTCTTAGATAATTCCTCAGCTTATCAACAGTATCAGTTCTCAGCAACTTAAGCTTCTTTGATAACTGATCATCAAGAGTTGTTCTCTTCCTCTTTGATTTTCTTTTGTTAGCTTGTTCTTTCATTACTTCCTCCAGCTTCCTTTCCTTTTCAGAATCCATAGGAACAAAATTATCAGGACTTCTTTGAATAGACTCTTTAACAGCATCATATAGATTTTTCATCTCTGGATATCTCAGCTTCTGCAAACCTTTATATCCTCGACCCTTCAAATAACTCATCATTGCATTTCTTTCTTGAGCAATTGATTTTGGTCTTATTGGTTGAATAACTTGCTCCTTTTCTTTTTCTAACTCAGCATCCAACTCAACTTGTAACTTTCTAGCAGCTTCTTCATTTTTAGCAATCTCAAAGGCTCTTAACTGTGCTAAAGTGAATTTCTTCTTCTTCTTCTTCTTGGATTCTTTCATGATCCCTTTTCCTTTATCTTTAGGATCCAATTCTTCAATAGATTCAGAAAAAGATTGTGAAAGTTGACCCTGTTCAACACCAGGAATAGCAATACCTCTTGGTGTTGAAATATTGAGCATAAACTGAGCAATAGTTTCATCATCACTAGCAGTATGTTCCTTGATTTCTTCTTGCTGAATTGGATTGGAAGTACCAGCTTCTTCACCCAAAATTCTTGTTGAAGGACAAAAAGTACTTTGAACAGCAGTACCTTGAATATCAGTATTTTTATCACCAGTACTTTGAACAACTCCACTCTTTACTTGCTCAACAACAATCTCTTCTTCAAAAACTTGCTCAGCTTCATCAATTTTTCTTTTAGCAATCTCATGATGAGCTTCTTCATAATCCATAGTATAATCCTCTTCATTTAAATCTTGAGGTACAGCATCATCTTCATTCAGATTATCATGCAGATTCCTCCTCAATGTGAATGAAGAATGCTTTCTAAGCTTCTTTTTCTTTGAGTTAGATGCCTTCTTAGATTTCTTACCACTCCTCCTCTGTTGCTTCACCCATAACCTGTGATGCTTAACAAGTGGCCAAACAGAATTTCTCAACTTTTTCAACTTAGTCTTTAGTTTCAATATCTGATCTGCTTGATCATTAACCACCTTCTTCAGCCTTCTGAATTCTCTTGTTAAAGCATAAGTATCCAATGCTCCCTCATCTCCCCCAGATGTTTGAGACTCATCTGTTGAAGTATAATCATTGGGAGTAGGTGGTGGATTGACATCTTGCTCCGAGTCAGAATGAGAAATACCTTGCAGAGAAGCAGTACCTTCTCTTGAAGCAGCATTGTGAGAAGTACTTTCTCTGGAGACAGATCTTTCCCTCGAAACAGGAACTGGCATAGAAGTAGTTCTTTCACTTGAAGCAATTTGTTGAGGTAATACAAAAGGTGATGTTGGAGTATGGCTGAATCAGAATGCTCAGAATGCTCAGATTCATTAGATGCATCAGCTTCATCCCTAACAGCTTGTGCTACTGCCAATATGTGAGCAGTCAAAGGTGTATTTCTCCCAGAAAATTGAACACTCTTGGTAGCCATAAAAGTAAACACCTTTGCAGGAAGTGTAACAGAGGGTAAATAATCTTGAAGTTTAGGTAGATCCTCAAGCTGTTTGTTCAAGAAGACTTGAATAAATCTAGGGTACATCAAGAATGGTGAACCATTATTGATATGAGTAAGCATACCATCAAGAATCATGTTTGAAAAATTAAAAGGCCTATTGGTACGTAGCTAACCCAACTAATGCAGAGGCTATGTATTGTCCAAATTGATCCGAAGCAGTACTCTTAGGACTCAAGCAATGAAGTAAAACATGAACAAGATACTTCTAATGAGGGCTAAATAAAGGTTTCTTAAAAGTAAGTTTAGTAAGAACACCTTCATACCCTATTTCCCTGAGTGTATCCCAAAGGATTTGCCTATCAAAGAAAACAATACTTCCTTCATCATCAAACAATAAATCCTCTCTGATTGTAGGTTCAGTGATGCGAATGGATCTTCCTGCCACCGTAGCGTGAATAAAGGATGCTTCATCTTCCAATCCAGATGCTGCAGTAGCCCAGAATTCTTGAATCCATGGTCCAATGATATCAGGATTGACCAACAGAGCATAGTTAATCGAAGACCCAATGAGGAAATCAAGTATACCATGGAAATCAACATTCAACTGTGTCTTGTCTAGATTAGCAATCATATTGTGCTTGTTAACAGTTGGACAAGTAGCCATTGATTGATTTTGTGGAAGAAATATGTGCGGCGATGGTTGATTAGAGAGAGATTTGTATGGATGGAATAATGATAAGAGTAATTTTGAATGGGAATGATATGGTTAATATTCAAAAATCACAGCCCAATAAATGAATTTACCGTTATTTTTGGCATTTATCTTCCCCATATCTTTCGCAAAGTTGTTACCCCTTCTTTTTTACCATTGGAACAGTACCCTGACAAAACAGTACTTTCCACTAAGCACCAAGCAGTACTTTCAAACTAATGTTAAGCAGTACTTTGCTCAAAAGTACTTTCCATCCTCTTTGCATCAAACAAAATCATCTTTAAAAAATATAATTGTATTGCCTCCCCTCAAACATAGAATAGGTACTAATGCCTCCCCTCAAATGTAGCTTAATAATTAATCATCCCAATTGCTTACCACCAAATGATTGAATCTTGAAACATCAAATCCTTTTGTGAGTAAGTCAGCTACATTGTTATCTGTGTGGACCTTGATAACATTAATGAGCCTGTGCTCATAACAATCTCGAATAAAGTGATGCCAAATCTGAATATGCTTGGTCTTTGAATGATAAACAGGATTCTTCACAATGCAAATAGTACTCTCATTGTCAATGTGAATAGGAGTATTCTTGAAATTGAATCCATAATCCAAGAGTTGATTCTGCATCCACAGTACTTGTCCACAACAACTTACAGCAGCAACATATTCTGCTTCAGTGGATGAGGTTGCTGCAATTGTTTGTTTCTTACATTGCCATGAGACTAATCTTCTTCCAAGATATTGGCATCCTCCAGTGGTTGATCTTCTATCATAATTATCTCCTGCATAATCACTGTCTGAAAAAGCTTCCAAGTGAAAAGGTGAATCCTTAGGATACCACAATCCTAACTTAGGTTGTTGCCTGAGATAACTAAAAATTCTCTTGACTACATTCATATGAGAGACCTTAGGTGAGACTTGATATCTTGCACATAAACATACAGCAAACATCATGTCAGGTCTAGATGCAGTTAAGTACATAAGACAACCAATCATTGATCTGTATAGTTTGACATCCAGAGGTTCTCCATCTTCATCTTTTCCTAATGAGTTTGTAGCTTTAATGGGTGTGGTGACTGGCTTGATAGTACTGAAGTTAAACTTTTTAAGAATGTCTGTGACATACTTATCTTGACTAATAAAGATTCCAGACTTTGATTGTTTAACTTGAAGCCCCAAAAAGAAAGTTAATTCACCCATATAACTCATTTGAAACTCTTGTTGCATGAGCTGTTCAAATTCTTTCACCATAGACTGTTTTGTAGCTCCAAAAATAATATCATCCACATATACTTGAACAAGCATAATATCCTTCTTATCTCTTTTTATAAACAAAGTCTTATCAATTGCACCTCTCCTGTAACCATGTTGCAATAGAAAAGTGGAGAGTCTTTCATACCAAGCTCTAGGAGCTTGATGAAGGCCATACAGAGCCTTGATAACTTTGTAGACTTTGTTTGGATGTGCAGGATCCTCAAAACCAGAAGGTTGTTTAACATAGACTTCCTCTGTAATTTTGCCATAGAGAAAGGCACTTTTGACATCCATTTGATAAACAGGAAATCCCATATAAGAGGCAAAAGCAAGAAATAATCTTATTGCTTCAATCCTTGCTACAGGAACAAACACTTCATCATAGTCCACTCCTTCTTCTTGTCTATATCCTTGTGCAACCAATCTTGCTTTGTACTTGATGACATTACCTCTTTCATCCCTTTTAACTCTGAAAACCCATCTTGTACCAATTACTTTCTTTCCATCTGGTAAATCACATAATACCCAAACATCTTGAAGTTTGAATTGAAGAAGTTCTTCTTGCATGGCTTCAACCCAACTCTCTTTAGCTAATGCTTGAGATATTGTCTTGGGTTCTTCTTGAGAGATAAAACAGGCAAACAGGCATGTTTGTTGATCTNTGCCATAGAGAAAGGCACTTTTGACATCCATTTGATAAACAGGAAATCCCATATAAGAGGCAAAAGCAAGAAATAATCTTATTGCTTCAATCCTTGCTACAGGAACAAACACTTCATCATAGTCCACTCCTTCTTCTTGTCTATATCCTTGTGCAACCAATCTTGCTTTGTTCTTGATGACATTACCTCTTTCATCCCTTTTAACTCTGAAAACCCATCTTGTACCAATTACTTTCTTTCCATCTGGTAAATCACATAATACCCAAACATCTTGAAGTTTGAATTGAAGAAGTTCTTCTTGCATGGTTTCAACCCAACTCTCTTTAGCTAATGCTTGAGATATTGTCTTGGCTTCTTCTTGAGAGATAAAACAGGCAAACATGCATGTTTGTTGATCTTTATGATTCAACCTGTTTTGTTTATAAACAAAGCTAAGTAAAGCATTATCTTGCTTAGAGAGACCTTTAACTTTTGTTCTGGTTAGCACTCCAAAAGTAGAAGGTCCAATGATTTGATCAGCAGGATGATCTTTATGAACTCTTAATGTAGGAGTTGTTTGAACTTCAAGATCATCACCCAAATTTGTAAAATTAGGTTCTTCATTGGAATTTGAAAAAATACCTTCATATTCTAACTCATCATCAGTATCTACTAACTCAGGCATGTTTGAATCATTTACATCAGCAGTATACAAATCATCAGTACTTTCAACTGGTTCAGCAGTACTTTGATCCAAAGTACCGTGAGTATAGTCTGTGAACTTACCCTTTTTCTTTGCAGCTTCATAAGCTCTTCTTTGATCATCTTCATAGGATTTTGCTATTGTTTCTTGAAAAAGCATCCTATTAAGTTCATCTTGAATAGCTTGATCTTCATCAGATACTGTGGAGTTTGGTTGAACAGTACTTTGTGGTTCAACAGTACTTTGTGGTTCAATAGTACTTTGAGATTCAAAAGTACTTTTCTTCTTTCCAATGGGTTCTTCATTAGGAACATCTTCAGGTCTAACATTAACTCCATGAACAATGTACTGTAAATCTTCTTCTTTGTGAACAACTTAATTTTCTTCTCTGACTGGTACATAGTTCATAGAAGGAGTCAAAATATCAAGATCAAACATCCAATCAGGACCTTTACCTTTTTGATTTTCTTAAACTTCAAGAAAATCAACATGAAGACAATCTTGAACCTTTTTGGTAGCCTTGTTGTACACTCTAAATCCTTTGCTGTTGGTACAATAACCCAATAAATATCCTTCATCTGACTTGCCATCAAATTTTCCCAGAGAATCAATAGTGTTTAGAATAGTCAGAGGACAGCCAAAAGGTTTCATAAAACTGATACATGGTTTCTTTCCCATAAGCAACTCATAAGGTGTCTTCATCTGAGATTTAGTCACTGAAACTCTATTTAACACATAGCAAGCAGTACTTACAGCTTCAGCCCAAAATTGAATGGGTAATAAAGAATCTGCAAGCATTGTTCTTGCTGCTTCTATCAATGTTCTATTCTTCCTTTCTGCAACACCATTTTGCTGTGGAGTTCTAGCAATGCTAAACTCCCTCTTAATCCCTTTCTTGGCACAAAATTCATCCATAAGCTTGTTTTTGAATTCAGTCCCATTATCACATTTAATGCCTCTAACTTTGAGTCTTAATCGATTTTCAAGGGCTATTATAAGATCATGAATAGCATCAAAGGTTTCATCTTTAAATCCCAAGAAAAACACCAAACTAAATCTGCTGCAATCATCTGTTACAACTAAGCAGTATTTCTTCTTGTTTAAGCTTGCAACAGAAACAGGTCCAAACAGATCCATGTGCAGCAACTCCAAAGGCTCTATAATAGCTCTTTCCTCAAGCTTTTTACATGAAGCCTTATGTTGTTTACCTTTCTTGCAAGCCAAACATGAGTGATCAAACTTGAATGTTTTAGAAGGTAAACCTCTAACTAAATTACCTTTAACCAGCTTGTTGATATTCTTGAAATTCACATGACCTAATCTTCTATGCCATAGATGTGCTTCTTCAAGTGTTGCCTTGGCTATAGACACAGTTGCTCTTCCAGTAGAGGTTGATATTCTTCAAATCTAAACTGTACACATCAATGTGTTCTTGGTATTCTCCAGAGTTTACCAGTGATCCTCAACAAACTTGAACTTAGAGAGAATTGACATTCTGTGTCAGTGAATAACACAGGGTACTTCCTTGTCACAATCTGAGAAACTGACAAAGAGGTTGAATTTAAGCTCTCACATATCAACTCTCTCAAAATCAGTACATCATGTTATGAATAGTTCCTTGCCAGTCAATTCTTCTCCCATCAGGAATCATTCCTAAAAGCCAACTCTTTCTCCAAAGTATTCCTTAAATCTGACGGCATCCTCCTTGTCTCCTGTCATGCTGCTAGAGCAGCCACTATCAATAAATAATATGATCTTTAGCTCATCATCATGGGTTGCCCTGCATAAAGCTGAAAAGGGTTAGTGATGATGCTCAAACACTCCATATTTTTTGGTCCTAATATAACTGCAAACATACAAAAACACTCAATAATGCAATCAAAATAAGTGAAAATATTCCCAGGATTGGTGTTCTTGTGTTTTCTAGATGCAAACGTTTAAAACGTGTGAAAACGTACAAGAGCTTTGGCAATTTTGGCAGTTTCCAGTCCCCCAAACTATCTAATGTTGACAAAACTAGTCCTTGAGCATTTATTTTTGGTAAGAAAAAGTCAACCAAGTCTTTTTAAAATTAATTTAGCAAAAATAATACTTTGGGTGAATTTTCAGAAAATTACCAGTTTAGCCTCCCAACTTTCATTTTTGGCAGAAATGGTCCCCTGCGGTAGTAAAGACTTTTGGAATAAATTTTGGTCCTTTTCTTAATCAATATTTGGCAGGATAACCTTATGGCAGCTTTGGAAAAATACCAATTCCTCCCTAAAGTTTCAGATTATTACCATTTTTGGTCCTTGTTGTTTTCTACTAATACCAATGGACCACTTATGTAATTAACCTTATATTAACCCATAACCAACACTACACCTAAAGACCAATTAACCTTATAACCCTTCCCAGGCCAACCATAAACCAAAACCCCACCCCGTTAGTTATAGACCCCAGTCCCCCCCTTTTTTGGCCTCCTCTTCTTCCCACCCCACGTGACATCCTGCAACACCAGGTACCTCCACCATCTCTCCACCTCAGCCAAGCCACTCTATGTTCCCTTGACCTCCACTACAAACCAAACTCCATTAAATGCCCTCAAAACCCTCCAAGCTACCTATAACTGCCAAATCCAATTTTCCCGCCAAATTGCCATTCAATGGCTAGGATCATTTTGACCAATCCAAGGGCCGAGAATACAAGTGGGAAAGACAGAGAAAGACCCCAAGGTTTATAAAAGTGAAAAAAAGGCAGGAGAAAAGGGAGTAGCTAGCTAATATAGTGTAGTGTAGTGTAAGCATGTCGTTTTTATAAAGTTTCAATCTTCAATGTAATTTTAAGCTTCTAAGTTGTATTATTAGTACTTTCAGTGTATTAGAAACTCCATTTGATCAGTAATTCAAGCTTTTATGTTTAATTTAGATTTTCACTTCATTTATCTCAAAATTTCATTTTGTCTCTTATGTTGCTGAAAGTTGTTCATTTATGTTTCTTTGGGCTCATGTTAGCTTATTATTAAGATTTTATAAGCTTTAAATGCAATTTAACCTGTTTTCAAGTGAATTCTCAAAAATACTAGAAAAATCAAGAAAATAGAATAAAAATCAAAAATCAGTTTCTGGCAAAGAAGAAGCAAGGATAATGATGAATGTTGGATTCTCATGGGTTTAGAGCCTCAAGGGAGGCTTTAGAAACTGATTAGAGTCCTTGGTTCCCAGTTCTCAGTATTGGATCAATTGTAAGCTTGCTCCTTATTTTCTTGCTTAGAACTGTACAATAGATATTTAAGGTTGTTCTCTGCTATTTTATGTTTATTTGTTATTTCAGAGTTGAGTAATTGCTTAAAATTAGACACTTGTTCTTAGAAATCCTTAGTTGCTCAGTTCATGTATTTCTCAGTCAAAATAGCATAGGTGTGATTCATAGGTATTATGCTGTTGTTGTTAATGTTTTCTGCTCTTAGGATCTAATGTTATCATATTATGGTAATTTGATTCAGTGTCAAAGTCCTGCTCTTTCATTTGCTTTAAGAATCACATAATAGTTTTTTCTAAGGAGTGTTTGGGTCAGTGGTTTTCACCACTGAGTCCTGTGTTTCAGTTGTTGTTTTGAATGTAAACATATTAGTTTAGGACCTAATAGCTCATATCAGTCAATAAATCAAGGGTTCTTTTAGTAAAAAGTCAAAATAGATTTCAATCTCTCTTATTTCAGTCACTGTTAAGTTTTCAAGAAGCACAAGCACCCATTTCCATTCATTAGTAGTTATATTTGCTCATTTCAGTTTTATTTTAGCTTAATGTATCAATTTCAGTCATTAGATTAGAATTAAATCTCAAATAAGTCAACCTATTGGCATTCACTAAGAAGTCAAAATTTGCATATCTGTTAGAATGGCATGAAACTCAAGATAACCTGTAGGGTTCATTTTAGCTTGGAAATTGTTGAATTTTGTTGTTTTGCATTATTTGGAGGTCTGTTAACATATTTCAAAAAGAAAATCTTGGTTTGAAAAGCATTTGCTTATTAAAAAGCAGTCTCAAAGTTGCCCATGTGACCTTAGACCTCCCCTGTATCACAGAATTGGCACAAAGTTCATAAGCTCCTAGTTTACTCAATAATGGGCCCCACACTGTGAACTTTGGCTTTTTGGAATCCCCATAAGCTGATCTTTATGGTTCTTGGCACATAAGTTGTTTTAGAGCTTATTATCTAGGGCTGCTAGCTTACTTTAGTTTGTCCCATTTCTGTATTTTCTTTGAGTTCTCAGATTTCCACCAAACTTTATGAGCTTCTCACAAGCTTATTCTTAGACCCCAGGGCTTGAACTTTAGCTTTTTGGAAAGCTTTCCAGGTCAACTTGTTGGATCAAGTTTGGCTTTGGTCCCTTGTGCTTATTTGTGGGCCCCACTAAGCCTGCAAAACAGCTCTGAAGGTCTGTTTGGTCTGTGTGGTTTTGGATTTGCTTATTCAAGCTTTTTGGCTTATTCAGTTTAATTTTATTTTCATTTTAGCTTATTATAAACTTATCTCAGTAGCTTATACCTATTTCAACCTTTGATTCATAGTTTGTAGCTTCTGTGAGCTTATTTGAGCTTAAATTTTCAAGTTGAGCTCAAAAGCTCAACTGTTTGTACTTATAAGCTCAAGCTGAGCTTATTTTTGTGTTTTAAAAAGTTTTCTTTTATAAAAGTTTGTTTACTTTTAGTGCTTTTCAGTTTTATCAAAAGAAAAATCAAAATTCATCCTTTTTAATATTAAGTGATAGTTTCTATTTAATATAATTTAATTTTAATTTTCTTTTTAAATTTTTGTTAAATACTAATATAATTTTATATTTTTATTAAATTTCTAGTAACTTAAAATATTTTTAGGAATTTTTATAGATTTTCTACTGTTCATCTAGTATTTATTTTAATTTAATCTAGTTTTTAGTAATTAGTATTAATTAAAGAATTAGTAATTAATTAGTTTTAATTAATTAAATAGTGTAAAAATAATTTTATTTTTCTTAAAATTTTCTTTTATTTTTAGGATCATATAAATATGTTTTTCATCACTTAGGTATTTTTAGATTTTTATTTTCACTTTTATCTTTGTACGTAGACGTTTTTATAAACGTATACGTATAATTTTAGACGTGTAAACGCTTTCATTTTTTAGTAATCGTTTGTAGTAATTGTTTATCATTTCTATTTGTAATCTCGTAGTTTAATTCAAATCAAATTCACTTTCCCATTCCCGTTTCATAAGCACTTGATCTCATACCCGTTTTTCGACACAATTCATACCTCACTGGGATTTAAACGACCCGGGAAAATTTCTATACTCTCCTTGGTGCATTGAGCTCTTAGATTGTTGACTTTAGTTGACCAATTCCTTGGTTGACTTTTGTTGACCGTTTCAGGGCCAATCAGTTAGTTTCTTTTAGGAACCCAAGCCATTACTGACTTGTGTTCCCCTTGTGGAGTGACATACTTAAATTCTTTGAGTATGTAATCTCCACTATTTTTGAAAACATGATCAATTGTTTTCTTTTGTTCCAAAACCTGTGTTTGATTTTCAACAAAGCTCTCTTTTTCACCCTTATTTGCTGAAAGTACTTTTTGTCCCCCATCAGTACTTTCTTTCTTAACCCATAGGTACTCTATTTGAGGTGTAAGGCCTTCTAGATTGATAGTAATTAGATCTCCTTGGTCTTATATTCAAAAATGTCCCATTGGGTGAAAACCTAGCAGTACTTTGAGAGGGTACTGCTTGAGAACCATTTGACTTACCAGTACTTTGAAAAGTATTTCTTGAGGGTACTGGTGATTTGGAAAAAGGTCTTTTCTGGTGAGGGTACCTATGGTCTTTTGAAAAATTACTATGGTTAACCCTATTTGAATGATTCCAAACTGGTTTATGCTCCTTTGGCTTATGGTTGGTAGATGTGGTCTTTGAGAATTGACTTAAATATTCTGAGTGAAAGTCACAGTTCTTAATCAAATGATCAGGACTATAACAAACAAAACATAATTTTTGATCCCCAAATCCTCTTCTTTTAGTTCTATGACCAAAACTAACTTGACTTTTTGGTGAAAAAGGTTTTCTAAAATTAGCAGTATTTTGAAAAGTTTGTCTTTGTTCAGCAGTACTTTGAAAAGTTTTTGGAAGTACTGCTTGCTTTGAAAACACTTTATCACTCCCTGAACCTTTGTTATCATTCCCAAGTTTCTCAGAATCAGATGGACTTGAATTTGATTGACCTTTAAGCTTCTTCCTAAACTCCAAATTGTCTACTCCAAAACAGGAAACATCTGTCCTAGGTGGTTGAAAGCTATCAGTGGGTGGAGGAACTTCATTATAACCCTTGTCTTTCTTAAATTCAGGAGGTGTTTGACTAATTGGTTCCTCATCACTAGATATGTTTTCTTCTGAGCTAGTGAGTTCTTCATTACTAGTTGAAATTACCTCTGAATTAAGTTGTTCCTTACCACTAGTAGGACTTTCATCTGAACTACTATATTCAACACCATAAGCTATTCCAGTTTTAATGTTTGCTCTTCTTTGTTTCTTAACAAAACTAACATGTGAAAGACCAGATTCTTTCCAACTAGAAAGTTTTTCTAACAACTCATCCCTTTGTTTAGTCATCTTTTCTAGTTCAGACACCTTACATCCTAACTTCCATTCACTCAATTTTAATTGATAGTCTTGTTGTTCATATTTTTCTGCCTAAGCCATTTCATTATTTTCATGAGTGATTATTTTGGCTTCCATTGACTCTAAAGTCAATTGATAACCAGCTACCTCAGACCTAGAACATACCTCAGAAATAGTGGATGAACTTGGTGAAGTAGCTACCATAGCAAGCAGAACAGGTTCTTCTTCACTTTCCATGCTCCAATCAAAGATTCCAAGACCATCTCTTGATTCCAAAGCAGCAAATCCTGGTTCCTCATCAAAAGTTGTGCTCCAATCAAATTCTTCCAATGCAACCATAGAATAGGTTACTGGTTCATCATCAAATTCAGCACTCCAGTCAACCTCTGATAGATTTTCTTGAGCCACCAAAGCTTTTGGTTTGTTCAGTAATAGGAACTTCTCTGATTTCAACCTTGGGTTTTTCAATCATTCTATTTGCCTGATATTTAGCAAACTTGCATTCCCTTGCAAAGTGTCCAGGCCTTTGACAGTTAAAGCACTCAATCTTAGATTTATCAAATGCTATACCCTGTTTGGTTTTGAAGTCAATACCTCTTCTTGTTTTCTTCATGAACTTCTTGATTCTTGCAGTGATCATGGCAACTTGCCATCTTATGTCAATTTCTTCCAGATCATCCTCTTCAATTTGCAACAAATCTTCTTCATAAGTAACAGGTAAAGTGGCTTGTTGAGCAAAGAAGGAACATACAACATCATCAGAGATGATGATGTTTGATGGTGATGAGGTGGTAGTAGTCATGGTTGTGCAAATGTGCTGTTTATCACCAACAGTACTTTGAACAGGATGAGCAGTACTTTTAGTGGAAGTACTGCCTCTGTTTTCAGAAGACACAAAAGCAATATTGTGAGCTTTTAATTTATTTGACCATTCATCTCATGCTCATACACCTTTAAGTTGTTATAGAGATCATCAAAGTCCATAGAATCCAAACCAGGTTGTCCTCTGATCATAGTAGCAACCACATGCCATACAGATGGCAAACTTCTTAGGAACTTCAAGTTTGCATCTTCAACAGATACCTCTGCACCATATAACTCTAGCATACTAAGAAGATTTTGGAATCTGTCATAGGCAGCATCAAGACCTTCTCTTTCACCAACAGTGAATGTTTCAAACTGTTGCTTCAATAAATTTCTATGCATCTTCTTTGAAGCATCATTACCTCCAAATCTTGTCTTGATAGCAGCCCATAATTGCTTTGCATCCTTAGCATCATGAAACTTGAGTAGGTGACCATCAGGAATAGCAGACAACAGTATGTTGAGAGCCTTATCTTGATTTCTTTTTGTAGCTGCTGGCAAGATAGGTTGAGGTTGTTTAGGTTGTCCAGGAATTTCTACAGGTTCTTCAAGAAAAACATTACCATTGACAATCACATCCCATAAAGCATGGTCTGTAATAGCAATGTACTGCCTCATTTGTAATAACTATGTACCAGTCAGAGAAGAAAATCAAGTTGTTCACAAATAACGAAATATAGAGAAATCAAAGTATATATCCTTATAAATAATAAAAATAACGTGCATATTAGGGGGAAATTGACACTTAAATATCAGGATTATTTGATGTCATCAATACCACTGTTCTCTTTTAATAACATGTCTAACATAATTAAACACAATTATCATCAAATAAAACATGCGGAAACAATAGGAACATATAACATATAATTAATTAACCGAATGTAAAGAGTATGCGTACCTTTTAGCAATTTTTCAATCAATCAACAAGATGAACCCTAATTACGGTTTATGTAGATTATAAGAATTACCCCTTACCGTTTTGTAATTCAATCCAAGATTCAAACAATAGTGTGTTTGAATCACGTTCTTGTACACACGTACTATAACAAATTAAAGTAAATGCTAGTTTAAGTAACACAAAACGTTTGTTTATGAAAAGCAAACCAATCGAACCCTTATGGGTGTTTGATCGATTGACAATCACCAAAAGAAAAAGAAGAAAACAAGTTTAGGGTTTCGTGTATGTAACAAGATTAGCAAACAATGAAACCTAAGCCTTGTTTATATAGTGTGAAAGACTTGGAGAACAAGTTGGATAAGGATTGGGTCTCCAATCCTTCTCCACGACCGGCCAAGCCCAAGGAGGGTTTTCCGGATCCTTCTTGACTTTCTAATTCACTCTAGTAATTATCATTAATTACTTAATGGTCGTTAATCATTTTGTGTATTTAATAATCAAATATAACCTTTTATAAATAATTATTAAACTTTAACTCTCATACGTAAAGTGTGCAATTCCGTGATCTCGAGTTCTATATACATACACGAGGCAAACAGAACCCGTGCTACGCACAGGCTTTTAATCTAATTGTTAACCACGCGTATTGTTTTTGTGTATTGTCGAGTGCATTCGTATTTTTAGTTTAGTATGTTGTATGAAACGTTTTTAGTTTGTTGTTTAAAAATATAAAAATGGTTGATATAGTTTTGGTTTTTTGGTCTTTATATTTTCTAAATGGGGTTGTCGTTATTAAATTGTCATACGCTTGATGTAATTTCCTTCGATTGTTTTGGCCTATTACGTAACCCAACAATAATTTTGCATTATATGGTTTTTGCATGGTAATACGAAGCACGCTGGCTTTTTCTTATTTGTTATAGTGTAATTTGCGTTAATTATTTTTGTTATTAGGTTCGTAAGTTGTGATTGTATTACATCTGTTGTAAATATGCTATTAGTTGTTTGGTGATTTTTATATTTAATCTTTTTATAACATATTAGTATTTATTTATAAAGTTTATGATTAAAAACTAAAGTTAGCTTCATCTCATTTTATTGTACAACTAATTTCATTGAAAATTAACATTGAAGTCTAACTAATATTAATAAATTTTATCAATAAACTCAATTCCAAATAGCTAACCAAATGAATATTAATTATCACACTATTAATAATTTCTAAAACCTTTGGACTCCACTATTATGTCTTAAACTTATTTTTTTTTTAATTTACAAATGGGTTCGAGCAAAAATTATGTACTTTTTCTTTTATATTCATTATTCAAGTTGCATGCTTACATAAACTAATTACGCTAAAAAGTATCGTTTAACCATTTAAATGTTGCTTTACATACATGCTCGTGCACATTTTCTTGAATCAATTCAC
>LBNU01003663.1:123409-137859 GCA_014162995.1 Artemisia annua | reverse complement strand
GATCAATCCCCCGGTACTTGCCACTACACTATACTACATCGGTCAGGTACACTACCTAGTGGGGATTGCAAGCTTCTCGAGATCCCTCGAGAGGTAAAACGTAGTGCGTGTTGCAGTCCCACGCGCATCAGTGGTAAAGTAGACCAAACATGGTGGAAATGCATACCTATTTTCAAGTTAAAATAGAAATGATGGCTAGGCCATCATCTATATGTTAGAACTTGATGCACTTCCTTGAATACCTAAGTACATGTTTACTAGTCAAAGTGACTCACATTAGCAATATGTGTAGATATTCAAAGAAAGAAGGAAAGTATCCAATCGCCACTCACTCTCCACTGGTGACGTAACACTTATAATGTTGTCTAATCCAGTGGGAGCTACGTGATTGTATTACTGGTGACGAAACACATGTAATGTTCTCTAATCCAGTGGGAGCTGTAAGCTCTATTAACTTACAAGTTGCCCATTTTATTTCTAGATTGTCTTGAAATAATACATTACTTTCCACATATGAAGCATCATAGTTTTTATGAGAATTATTGCATAAAATTTTATAAGATAACTTGTCGCGTTCCTGATGTTGCTTCCTGAAATTTTATCAAGAAAATTGTTATGCATGATTCATTATAAAAGCGATAAAAGTTCTACACATCTATATTTTGATTTTGACTAAAATCATATGTTATCTGTGACACTGTCATATTTACTTGCATGATGTTGTGCCATGCACAAGTGGGAGAAATCTTAATTGTGTGCAAGGTACAACATATAACAATATGATTAATAGTTTTCTTAACCGCAGGGTAAGCAAACTAAGAGTCTGTTAGGACTTATACACATAAAATGTATGTTGCCCTAATTAGAACAAATGTCAAGATAACATGAAAAGCTACTTCAACATATTCGCTGAATTGTTTAGTAAATATGATTATGTCTTCTTGTAAATTCATAATCATGAAGTATGAAATTAACTTGAAATTACTATTAAGGCCATTTGTCGGCACTCATAATTACTTTAGTTGAATATGTTTAGGTCTCTTGTAAAGACATAAACATCAGTTCCGTTAATTGTTGAAAGACTTATAACGTAAAGTAAGACGTTAACTTGTTATGTCTTCTTGTTAAGACATGTACACTTACGACGTATAATAAAATATTTAATGTTTATGTTTTCTAGTCAAAACATGCACATGAAGTCATTGACTTGGTCAAAGACTTATAATATAAAGTATGCAGGAGGCTAAAAATACTATTGATGCCATCTGGTATGACTTGGTTGGTAGATAGTAAGCCAAAGAGTATAAGTTCATCCAATGAGTTGTGGGATAGTCTCACAACATCAATCCACGTGGAATACCACAACTTTATGGTATGTCCATCATGGAAAAATCAAACTCTTTTGATATTGTTTGATTTTGAGTACTTAAACTGTTTTACCTCCAAAACCTATCAAGGTTAGAAAATTGAATGTGCCAAGTGTACACTCAATATCATTCCAACCCAGAAGGGATTTAAGACATAATTGGATTATGGCATGGGATGAATCCCATTATGTCTTGATTGAAGTTCTGAATTTGTTAAATACCTAAGAGTAAGTAATTAACAAACTAGAGTCAAGAACTAACGATGTATTAAGGATGTCCCAATTGAAAACGATTTATTGTTACTCAAAATGCTGAGTATGTAGAGATTAGTCTCCACTTACAAAGCAAGTGGGAGTACCTTTAGATCTTGAAGTTGTTCAAGAGCTAAATACATAACCTTCTGAGTACACTTGCTAATATCACAAATTAAGGTTAAACATGCATATGTTATAGCTTAGGTTGATATCTCTCATTCATAAATACGAAAGGATACCTCTAGCACCTGAATGATATAGTTTTTATATCAATGCTAAGGGATATAAGTTGGAGGATCATAGTGAACCTGCTAACTACTAAGATGCATTATCAGATCTTGAATCTGATGAATAGCTCAAAACTATGAATGTTAAGATGCAGTCCTTGGAAGACAATCACTCATGGAGATTGATTGATCTCTTACCAATCAGTTAGACTGTGAGGTTAATAATGAGTTTCTTGATAAGAATACTCAAAAGGACAAACTTGTACACACATTTAATGCACGCGTAGTAAAAGGAGTTCACTCGTACTCAAGAAATTGACTATGATTAAACCTTCCAACCTACAAACATTAAATGTATAAAGATGATTGATTGTCATACCTGTTTTCATGTAAATGAAATATGACAATCGGATATCAAAACACCTTTCTTGTTGATTACCTTTGAGAGGACGATGAGTAATCAAAAGGGTTTATGAATCCATATAATCTTTTTTATGTATACAAAAGATAGAATCCAAGTGTGGATTAGATCATGCATCTAGGAGCTGAGATCTTAAGCTAATCATTAATTTGATTTTGGTTAAATAAGATTACTCCTGAGTACACTGAGAGCAAGTAGGAGCATTGTACTTATTTTCATAAATCTCGTATGTCGGTAACATATTAGAAACAATATTCCATCTAAGCTAGATTTTAATCCTTAGTTTGGAATGAAGTTTCTCTTAAGAGATTTAGAAAGTAAAACACATGACCTTGTTACATATGGTTATGAAAATAAACATAAGCGGTTATTGAGTCTAACACAATATGACACATTATTGAGGGGATTCTCAATGATCAATCTCACCTGATGAAATTGAACACATGAATGAAGACCTTAAGTTTAACTAAAGGATTCATTATGTAAGTTGTATTATGTATTGGACTAGTCATATCATTTGCATGAATGCAAGATGAGTTGATAACAACAAATATCTAAGTGAAGGTCATCAGATAATTGTTAAACGAACATTATAATGGACCTACATAGGACCATAGAGATGTTCAAACGTTTACGGATATTTGAGGAGCTCTGTTCTGTTTGCATACACTGATGCTTATTTAACTGAGATGATTCTCAACTCTAGTCGTGACCGAATGTCATCATGAATGATGAAATTACTGACTAGATGTGCTCGACTGAGAGCATTAATGCATTATACATTAAAAGGAAAGAATACTTTACAGTTTGAGAAACTGTTTCAGATGACTGTCTAAATAGGCGTTTTGCTAGCTTCAAACACCCTATGGAATGTATTGTTGCAATACACGTATTGTACTTGAATGCACACATACGAAGGACAATCATCATTCAAAACAAGTATTCTCAAAGTTTACTCAGATGATTACTTAGTTTTCTTGTACAACAATTTTGATCAGGGCGGGAACTTTGTATTCCGACCTACAATTAGTCTTATGCATATCTGTTTTTAGTATTTGGATAATGGAACTGTAAGCTGTAGGACCTTGGATCTATCAACTTTATCACTAATACAAGCATAATATGTAGTAAAGATGGTGACTTGATGATATATATGTATGTGTTTTAGAGAGAGAAAGTAGTAAGAGAAACTAGAGAGAATATTTCATATAAAACACACACTTACACACACAAGTACACATACAAATGACTAGGTATGTGCCTTTTATACATCCATCATATGCTTAATGGATGGGCTTTCTATGGGCTTGGGCTTGGACTTGGTTTATGTTTACTTCTTAATAGACTTACATAATATAACACATGACATGCTAGTTTACCAAGTCCAATGCCCAACTAGCTTAGACTATAACTATTTCTTACACACGACACACTATATTACAAATATGAGAACGACCATCACTTTTCTATAAATCTTAAACGCTAACAATCTCCCCCTAAGGGATGGTTGTTCGAATGAAGCTCCACGTGATTTGGTCTTCTTTGTTCTTTGTTGTCGAGCTATGTGTGTCGATGTAGAATAGTCTTTAGTCTTTGTTCCTTCATGCTATGTGATCTTTAATGATTGATTTTACTTCGTTCTTTGTTCTTTGTTGTGGTTGATCCATCTGCCTTTCGTCACATCTTTGTCTTTGTAGGTTAGACGCCTTTCCAACATGCTCATACGTCTTTAGTCTTTGTCATACATACATTTGTTGTTCCCGTTCTTTCACTTTGATCTTTGTCACTTTACTTTGTAGATTCTTCTTTTTGGCGTAGAATCTTTCTTTGACTGTTGCTATCCTTTGATCTTTGTGCGAACTTTCCTTTGACTTGGAGATGTATGTATGAGCATGTGGAAACTAGTGTGGTGGTTGTACCTGCATAAAACAGTTAGCAATAAAACATCCGGTACTTACAGGTTCGGAATTAGAGATCGTCAACAGCATAGTGTGAAGACTCCTTCTAATCCTTACCATGGCCGTTCCTAATCGGATACCCCCGAAAGAGCTTACATGGACATACCGAAGCACACCCACGATTAGGTGAGTTGCTGGAGATCACCCCACAACTGTAGACCGTTATGAATCACCGCAAACACCAAGCGTAACCCATAAAGAATTACCGAAGTGACCTGCTGTCAGGGCTGTTTGATGTTGACCCTGGCAGGAGTTTCCATTCAATCATTGAGAAGCACAGTTGTACATTCTCTCATAAATGTTCTCGGCAGATTGCTAAGATCTGCGTAGGACTCGATAGTTTACAACTGGTATCCATTGATGTAGAACCACCAGTGTAGAAATATTATGTGTTCCTAAGAGATCTTTTGATGAATCTCGGGGCTCTAGACTCAATAAGTGCACATTTGGTTTCCTATGCGGAGGCATGGAGCAGAGGGCCTCCTTTTCAATATCAACCATCTCTAAGAGACGGGTCGATAGATTACAATGGTTCCCCGTGAGAATGAAACAAGTATCTTTTGAGAGATACCCGAGTGGCTAGAAGGTTTAAGTGCAGTGCGTCACTGGGTCCATGACGTCTTGTCTTCAATACCGGTGTCACCTTAGTAACAACCAGTAGCATATGAGTTGAACTCGGTGTCTGCCCTAAGGTTGAACATATGGAGGGCTATTTCTTTTCACCCTTTTCATTACTTTTCTTTTTAATTATTCAACCCCTTCTTTCTCCTTTCATTCTTTACTCCTTTTTTCAAATCATACCTAAGGACTTCTAATTCTAATCTATTGGAATTGTCCTTGGGTAGATCCCTCCGGCTCTGGCGGATCATAGGACGGTTTTTCCTAACCTTAGTCACCTTATATCTTCATGACTATCCTATTGTTGCCAATGAACCCAACATTTGAAAATCTTCTCAAAGTGTTTATGAAAAAGAAACAATTTTGTTAACCCTTTGAGAGTTTTTGATTTCATTGAAATACTCCCCCTTCACATGTGCTCATAAGTTAAGATAAATTTGCACATGCTGGGTAGAGTTGGCACTTTTGAATTGATCAACTTTCATTGAACAAGACCGATTCGAGACACGCTTACATCACTAGTTAGACTAGCTTGAAATTATTAACCGGCCTGGTCAAGTCCAAAGAAAGTTTCTCGAATTGGTACATTCTACTTAGACAAGTCCTATTCGAGACACGTTTACATCACTGGTTAGACCAGATTGAAATTATTACCTGTCCAGGACAAGTCTTTTCGATTACTGACATTTAAGATTCTTCAATTCGAGGGTTATAACTGAGTCTAATACAGACATTTAAGTCTTTACGAATGAGCTCGAGATTCTGCCACAATCTTTAAACATTTTGATCACATTTAATCACATCTTCTCCCCCTCAAAAATAGCATATCGTGATATTTTTTATATCAACTGATTAAAGAAAAACTTTTGGAGAGATAGACGGATTTGATTTAGCATGAAATCGGAACATTTTGGTTTTGAAATACTCCCCCTCAAAACTTGCATTTTGAGAATTTTAACCTTATTAGAAACAGTTTAGAGGGTAGGAGTCTTCTTGAGCAAAATTCTGAAAATGTAAGAAATTTCAGATTTGTTGAATTTTGCATCAAGGTTTTTTGAAAAAACAAAGATTTCTCTTTGTTTGAATAGGAATGTCGCACTAAGGCGTACAACAGTGTCCGTTTTTAGGATAAGTGCACTTTGTTTTTGAAAATCATTTTTGCGTAGCACTTTCCTTTCTTTGAAAGCTTGAGTTGTGCACTGTAAGGTGTACACAAGTCATTTTTTAGAAATGAGTTTTTACTTGAAATCTTTTCGTTTGTTTATACTCGAACTTTTTGAAAAAGATTTCGGTTTGAACGTTCGAGTCCTGATCTGAAATAATCAGAAGTCATCATTTAAGCTCGGGTTTCGTACTGAAGTATACAAAAGCCATTTTAGAAGAAAAATTGAGAAACGACAAGTTTTAAAAAACATTTAAATGAACTCCCGCTCAAGCATATGTACATATCCGTGTCATTTTTGTATAACATTTCTAGAAACGTACATAATATCGATTATACGAGAGACATGTCGTGAGAAGAATATTTTTGATTTTTTTTTTTGGTTTTATATGGTTTTTGGATTTTTTGAAATTTTATATTTTTGTATTTTGTTTTTGTAGGTTTCTCAAATTTTGTATTTTGTTTTTTCAAAAATATTTACGGCGAAGCGATTTTGAAACCATTTTTTCAAGAAGATTCGAGAATNGTGAGAAGAATATTTTTGATTTTTTTTTTTGGTTTTATATGGTTTTTGGATTTTTTGAAATTTTATATTTTTGTATTTTGTTTTTGTAGGTTTCTCAAATTTTGTATTTTGTTTTTTCAAAAATATTTACGGCGATGCGATTTTGAAACCATTTTTTCAAGAAGATTCGAGAAGACGTTCTAACTCCTCAGGGGTTAGGCTTCGCATGCCAATTCGTCTAACTACGTCGTCAAACCTATCTTTTGGAAGGGCTTTAGTAAATAGATCGGCGAGTTGGTATTCCGTCTTAACGAAAAATAATTCAACAGTACCCTCTTCTACGTGCTCTTTGATGAAGTGGTAACGAACTCTAATATGCTTCATCTTAGAATGGTGAACGGGGTTGCACGAGATGGCTATGGCAGTTTTCGACTCACAATACATAGGTATGCGGTCGAAATGAAAGCCATAATCTGTGAGCTGTGTCTGCATCCAAAGAACTTGGGCACAACACGCAGATAGAGACACATACTCGGCTTCCGCGGTTGATAGTGCAGTACAATCCTGTTTCTTTGATGACCAGCTTACTAGCTTTTCACCCAAAAATTGTGCTCCACCTGATGTACTTTTTGCTGTAACTTGATCACATGCATGGTCGGCATCTGAAAATGCTATTAGTTTAAACTCCGAATCCTTCGGATACCAAAGTCCAATGTTAATGGTTCTTCGTAGGTACCGAAAGATCCGCTTAACCTCTTTGAGGTGAAGTTCGGTAGGCTTTGCCTGAAACCGTGCTAATAAGCAAACAGCAAATTGAATATCTGGTCGGCTAGTAGTTAGGTACATGAGCGAACCAATCATACTCCGATATTTCTTCGGATCTATGGGTTTCCCAAACAAATCAGCACCTATTTTTGGTGAAGTGACCATTGGTGTTCCAACAGAATCACAATCTTCCATACCATGTTTTTTCAAAATCTATATTGTATATTTAGCTTGATTTATAAAAATACCACGAGGGGATTGATGTATTTGCAAACCAAGAAAGAATTTTAGTTCCCCCATCATGGACATTTCAAATTTTCTTTTCATGAGATTTTCAAAATGTTTTGAATGGTTAGGATTGGTTGATCCAAAAATGATGTCGTCCACATAAATTTGAACGATCAAAATATCATCTTTGTAATTTTTGGTAAACAATGTGTCATCAACCGTTCCTTTTGTGAAATTGTTTTTAAGCAATAAAGATGATAGTTCGTCATACCACGCCCTTGGAGCCTGTTTTAAACCATAAATGGCTTTCTTAAGCTTGTAGACGTAGTCTGGATGATCTTTGTCGATGAATCCCTCTGGCTGACTCACATACACTTCTTCTTTCAGAGTTCCATTCAAGAAAGCTGTCTTAATGTCCATCTGATAGACTGCGATGTTTTTGTGAGCTGCATAGGCTAAGAAAATCCGGACTGCTTCCAATCTAGCTACGGGTGCGAATGATTCCTCGAAGTCTATTCCTTCCTCTTGCGGATACCCTTTAGCAACGAGACAAGCTTTATTGCGAATTACGGTCATTTCTTCATCCATTTTGTTTTTCCACAACCATTTAAGATCAAGAATACGTTTCTCAAGTGGTCGTGGGACAAGTTTCCAACTATCATGTAACTGGTATTGAAGAAATTCCTCCTGCATCGCTTCTATCCATGGGTTTTCTGCCATTGCTTCCTGAATGTTCTTTGGTTCTTTGAAACTTAATGAACAAATGTAGATACACAATTCGAGATCTGTGGCAAGTTGTCTCCTCGTCTGAACTGGCCTTGAGGGTTCACCAATAACTTGTTCAATTGGATGGTCTTTAGTCCATTGGAGTGTAGAAGGGTACCTTGGGTTTAACATATGCATGTTAGATGGTTCTTGTAACCGTGAAGAAGATTCAGCAGAGTCTGTTGCAAACGGATTTTCAAATACTTCTTCTTCTTCCTCTAACACAGCATTGTTTTGGTTTTGTGGTTGTTCTTCTTGAAAATGTGTATTTTGGTTTTGCTCATCAACTCTTGGTAGAACAATTTCAATAACTGGTGTTGCTGGAGTAGATGTTGATGATGTTGAGGGAGTTGGTGCTTCAGCTTCGATTGTGGTAGATGCATCTTGTGTTGGTGGTGGTGGTGTTTGATGGTTTAGAGCGGGTGCAGCGGAATGATGTTGAGATGCATTTGTCGAAGTTCCACCATAGTATTCATCAAACATTAACTCGAAGAAGTTTTCCAGTTCTTGATCTGAAGGTTTATCCGGTGTTGTTGACTGAGCTCCATTAGGTACGAGTCCTGAACTGATGTGTCCAAAAGTCTGACATGTTGGTGCGGGTCCTAATCTGGTTTGATTAGAAGCCATTGGGTTAAGCACGGGTTCTAGAGCGAGTGTCTCAGAAGCCATTAGTGAAATCTTGTCAAACTTCACATTCATCGTCTCCATTATCCTTTTTGTTCTCCTATTATACACCCTGAATGCCCTCGAGTTTTCTGAATATCCAATGAAGATTCCAATATCACCCTTAGCTTTCAACTTTCCTAGATCTTCTCTGTCGTTCGTCGGATAGCATAAAGCACCAAACACGTGAAGGTAAGAGATATCCGGTTTCCGATTGTTCACAAGCTCATATGGTGTTTTATTGAATCTTGGATGGATTAGGGATCGGTTTTGAGTGAAACAAGCAGTGGCTACAGCATCAGCCCATAAGAATAGTGGTGCACTAGAATAAATTAGCATCGTGCGAGCAACTTCCACAAGAGTTCTATTTCTTCTTTCAACTACCCCATTCTGATGTAGAGTTCTAACAACTGATGTTTGATGTGTGATTCCAACATCTTCAAAATACGTTATTAACTCCTGATTGGTGAATTCTGTGCCATTGTCTGTTCTTACAATCCTTACTGGAGCTTGAAGTAGAACTTGAATGCGCTTCAGAAAGGTGATGGTGTTGCCAGGTGCTTCGTCTTTTGATCTCAAAAACTTTACCCAAGTATATCTTGAATAATCATCGACAATAACAAGAATGTAGTTCTTTCCATTGATGCTTTCAACTCTCATTGGGCAACATAAGTCCATGTGCAACAAATGTAACCTTGCTTCCGAACTAGGTACGGTTTTGGGTTTATATGATGCTCGTTTGCTTTTTCCTTGTTCACATGATGGACATAAATGATCCTTGGTGTATTTGAACTTAGGAAGTCCGTTGACGATGTTGTCTTTTGCTAATTTGTTGATGGTGTCGAAATTGAGGTGAGATAAATGTCTATGCCACAACCAAGACTTTGTGTCAGATGCTCTTGTCATTAGACAAATTGGTGATGTAGAGGCCATTGTATTGATGTCGATAGCATAAAGGTTTGTGCCGCGATTTCCAGTTAAGAGATCATCTCCAACCAAATTTCTAACAAAGACCTTATTTTTCCTAAAGGCGACCTCTAAATCTGCATCACAAAACTGCCCAACTGAAAACAAATTGTGTCCCAACCCTTCGACGTAGTAAACTCGAGTGATTAAGTAATTCCCAAACTGAAGATCTGCGTAACCCTGAATAGCTGCTACATGATCATTACCAAAGTGTACAGTACCCATAAATTTCCAAATAAAATTGATCAGCAGCTTTAAGTTCCCGGTCATGTGCTTGGAGCAACCCGAGTCGACGATCCAAAGACAAATTTCGATAACCTGCCAATAACAGAAGAGTTTGTATTTGGAAACTGTTCTGAATTAGGTTCCATTGGGTTAGAGTTACAATCCAAATCACATTCATAGACGGTTGCTACTTGTTTAGCTTGAACTGGTTCTAGTTTTCCATCCTGAAGTATGAATTCTCTACCCGTTGGTATCCAAACACAATATTTAAGATAGTTCCTAGGCGTGCTACTGTTAGTGGTGTTCCTAATTATTTTAATTAGTTTATCCACATATCTAGATTTAGCACTAGGTCTTTTTGGAACATCCTTCTGTTTAGGCAACACATTCACATTCTTAGAAACACAATCATCATGAACATCCTTAATTAAACATTTCTTGCATATTAAACAAACAGAGTCATTACATGCATTAGAAACAGTACGTATGACATTACATTCAGATGAAATATGTCTCTTATTACAAAGCGATAAATTCCTAGGGTGTTCTTCTACTTCTTCCACTTTATTCATGCTACTACTCTTAGAGACAGACGAGACTCTATTGTTCCTTGTATTGCTCTTAGGCTTTAGTCTGCTGTTCCTAGAGGTGCTTGCTAATCCTGTAGAAGGTAAGGCACACGCATTAGGATTTATATTGTTGTCATTTTTAGCATCCCTAGATTCTTTAGAATTATCCTTAACGCACTTATCATCTGTCCTAGAAGGAGACGCAATAGTGGGACTAATCCTAAAAAGACCAGGTGCTATCACTTTTGGTGTTTCGACAACCGCTTTTTCTTTTTCCACATTCTTTTCTTTTTCAACATTCTTAGGCAAAGGTGATGGAGTGACTGGTTTTGTCAAATCTTTTTTCACATCGACTTTTGGAGCAAACCGAGAAATTGACATTTTTGGTTTTTGAACCGTTTTTGAATCATTTGGTTTCTCCGAAGTCGTTGGTTTTTCAAACTTAGTATCCACACCCTTTCCTTTTAGACTTTCTAACTGAGACTTCAAAAGATCATTTTGCGCTTTCATGTTGTTGAAGGCACGCTCATACGACAATTTGTCATACTTGCATTCTTCGTTTTTCCGATCAAGTTGTTTAAAATATGACACATTTTCTTTTTCAAGTTTAATAAGCGCATTTTCATATTTTGAAACAATTGCAGAAGTCTCAGTTCGAAGTCTTTCATCATCCTCAACAGAATATGTTTGCAAAATAATAGACATAATATCAGTAGACATAACAGCTTCGAAGAGAGAGTCATTTAATCTTTCCAAAACTTTCATGTTTTCACAAGTTTCATTAGCTTCCTTTACCAGGGATTTGTGGTCCTTGACAAAGTCGGTTGTTTCTTTTATCAAAGCATTTTCAAGATGAATTACTCTCGCACTGATGTTATACAGTGGGATTGTAATTTCTGTTTCAAACACCTTTTTCTGCTCTTTATGAAAACTCGAATGCCAATTGTTAATACTGATTGTGGTTTTTGACTCAACAATCTGTTGAAGAACTTTAATTCTCTTTTTCACATCATCAAGAATGTCTCTAGTTTCACTTGTGTTAAAAGGATTGTCTGACGACATTTGTTCCAGTTTTGAAAGATTTTTAGAGACAACTTGTGGTTTAGAAAACATTTTCTTAACAACTGACGTTTTGAAAACATTTGGTGTTTGTTTTTGAGGGACAAAAGTGATTCCATTAATTTTGTTCCATTTATCGTAATTAATTGGTTTCAAATCTGGATTCTTTTGTTTCATTTTATTTTGACTCTCTTCAGCAAGAGCTATTGTGTCATCATAATCACGCACATAAGGAGGATCATGTTTAACATATAGCACATTTCCATTATACAAACTATTCTGAGCTTCCTGAGCTTTCTTGAGATGACAAGGAGTTTTGTTTCCAAGAGCCATTTTGTGTTTTGTATGGTAGATTGGATCAGTTTGACTTGTAATCATATGAATTGTTTGACTCGAATGACCCGTCGTTACCAACAAATTTTCCAACTTTTTGACCATGTTTTGTGACTCAAGGATTTCATTCAAAAGCTTATCTTCTTTCGTTGCAAAGTCTTTTTTCAACTCATCCCGTTCTTTTTCAAGATTGGTATAAGCTGTTTTTTGTTTAGAAAGTTGGTTTTGCAAATCAGAAATTTCCGCGTTTAAGGATTTTATTTTCTTATGAAAATTAACATCAAGTGTATCATACTTTATTTGCAGATGTTTTTCCCTTGAAACGGAATTTTGATAACCAGTTTCTAATTCAGACAATCGTTTTGTATGAAATTCAAAAGCTTTTTCGTTTTCCTTGTACCTCTCAAGCTCAGTGGTCAATTTCGCATTCGCGGCCTTAACATCGCGATTGACCTTTTTCACATTTTCGATTTCAATACTACAATTGTTCAATAATGATTCAAATAAAGCACGTGTTTCCTCATCATTCTCAGCATGCTGGGAAACTGAGCCTCCACTATGATTCATATCGGGAGTTGCCAAAGTAATATCACTACAACTTGGCTTGTCCAGGTATGTATCATACGTGGTTGCTGGAGTCTCAGAATGTTGTTCCTCATGAGGAGACATATCAAATATATCATTATTGATGCAAGTATTGTTTAATGGTACCTCAGATACTGCATTGGCGTCATAAACCGGAGGTGTCTCAGAATCTGTGTCGTACTTAGCCTCCTAGAGATTTGCCATAAATATGCAGTTCGCATAAATATCCTCCCGATCTTCCATTTCATCCATAAGAGCCATAAAGTCATTCTCCTTAGCATTCAACTGAAATCCTGCTTTCTCCTTCTGAGCCAACATCAAAGCTTTCTGCAAGAACTCGGGATCTTTCTTATTCAGCTTAGAAGGACAGTTCCTTGCCATGTGACCGGCACCCTAGCAGTTGAAACACTTTACCAAATTTCCCTGATTTCCATTTCCATAATTCCCACCAACCGGAGCTGCAACATTTCCAACCTGATTACCCATAGCCTGATTACCAACATTCTGACCCCGCTGATTCCCAACAAACTGACCCAACTGATTCCTTGTATTCTGACCCATCTGATATCCAGGAGCATATCCTTGCTGATTCCCCATAACTCCAACCATTTGACCTTGATTGCCCATGTTGAAACTCGGTTGAGCAACCTGCCTGTAGCGAGTATTCGATGAAATTCGTTGGTTGTTGTTAGTTGGTGTAGAATAGCGTCCTTGAAATGCCTTTGTCAGAAAAGCAAATGCTTGTGTCAAATTTACAGTAGCTTCTCAATTTGTCGTGGTTCCAACTTGTTTCTAATCAGCTCATTCATCAAGGTACAAAACCTGGTGTAGTATGATTCAATCTGTTCACCTGCTGTAGACGTGAAGTTCTCCCATTCAGTTAGAAGCTTGTTTTCAACATCTTGTTGTCCAATTTCTGTTCCATGACAAAGTCTTCTAACTCGTTCCCACATAGCATAAGCGGTTTCACAACTGTCGACTGCAGCAAAGATCTCACGAGGTAAACTGAGTTGAATGAGATGCATTGCCATATCATCTGCTTTGATCTGCTTCCAGTCTTCAGGTGTGTAATCATCTTCTGTTTGGTCACGATAGAATGGTTGAGTAGGAGGTGTTGTATCTGGATTCCCCGGATCTAGAACTTGTTTTGGCTTAAATGGACCTTGTTCAATGGATTTGATCATAAGTTTGCCATCATCTTTGGTTTTGATGTAACGAAGCATACGGCTTGTCCATGGAAGATAAAAACCTTTTTCAAGCATAGGAGGACGGTTTTCGGCACCGGCAGCATGAATATCTTGTTGAGTTGCCATTGATTAAGTGATGATTGATAAAGTTGATCTTGGATCGGTTCAACGAAATAGGAGTTGAGTTTGGTAAGGTTCCTTTGTTGAAGATAAGTGTCCTTTATCGAAACTTTGCAATGAAGAAGCTTCTAGAAGGTTTTAGAAACTTTTGAAAAGTTTTAGAAAATTTTAAAAAAATTTCAAAGTTCTAGATAAAAAGATCTAGATAATATATCTCGAAAGTTTTCCAAATTTCTCGAAAAAAATTTCTCGATAAATTTTCTCGAAAAAAGATCTCGAAACTTTTTCAAATTTCTCGAAAATATTTCTCGATAAATTTTCTCGAAAAAAGATCTCGAAACTTTTCAAAAATTTCGAAAATATCACCTAACTTTCTAGATTATACAATATAGAAAGTATACCACGAGTCGAAGTGTTTTCTCACTTATACAAGTAAGGGAAACACCGAGTAATCCACCAAATCTGAAGAAAAC